>PVHX01006840.1:0-96733 GCA_004024805.1 Geosciurus inauris
GGTCTTTCCTTTAGTGTAGTTCCTCTCTTTATATATTTTCATTGTGGGTTATCATTTCTTCCTCATGGAATATTTTGCCAAGGATGCTGTATAGTGTAGGCTTTCTTGCTGTAAATTCTTTTAGTTTTGTTTATCATGGAAGGTTTTTATTTCATCATCAAATATGAAGCTCAATTTTGCTGGATATAGTATTCTTGGTTGTCATTCGTTTTCTTTCAGAGCTCAGAATATGTTGTTCCATGATCTCCTGGCTCTTAGGGTCTGGGTTGAAAAATCTGCTGAGATCCAAATTGGTCTCCCTTTATATGTAATCTGGTTCCTCTCTCTTGTGGCCTTTAAAATGCTATCATTATTCTGTATGTTGGGCATTTTCATTATAATGTGACTTGGTGTAGATCTGTTGAAATTTTGTACATTTGGTGTCCTGTAAGCCTCTTGTATTTGATTTTTTAATTCATTTTTCATGTTTGGGAAATTTTCTGATATTATTTCATTGAAGAGATTGTGCATTCTTTGGTTTGAAATTCTGTGCCTTCTATCCCAATAAATCTTAGATTTGATCTTTTGATGCTCTCCCATATTTCTTGTATGTTCTGTTCATGATTTCTTACCATCTTCACTGAATGGTGAAGTTTATTTTCAAGATTATATATCTTGTCTTCATTATCCAATGTTCTGTCTTCCAGGTAATCTAGTCTGCTGGTGAGTTTTTTATTTGGTTTATTGTTTCCTTCATTTGGTGTATTGTTTCCTTCATTTCAAGTTTTCTTTTTTTTTCATGATCTCTAGCTCTTTCTTAAAGTAATCTTTTGCTACTTGTAATTGCTCTCTTATCTTTTTGTTAGAATGATCGATGGCTGCCTTTATTTGCTTACCTATTTCTTTGTTGGGTTGATCAGTTTTTGCCTGTCATTGCTCACTTATGTCATTCTTTAATTTGCTGATCATTTTAATTATGTACATTCTGAATTCTTTCTCTGACATTTCATCAACTGTGTTGTCAATGGGTTCTGTTACTGTGGTATCAAGGCTTATTTGGGGCACTTTCTTCCCTTGTTTTTTCATGTTGATTGTGTATCTTCCTTTCTTGAAATACCAATCTGAGGTATTGCGGCTTCTATCCTATAATCTTGTCTTGCACTCCAGATTATTTGTATCTCACCTTGGAGGTACTTCTGGTCCCCCTGTGTCCCCAGATGGACACTACTGCCACTAAAGTTGGTGGCAGAGGTAGTGGATGTACCTCAAGAGGGCAGTGGCCTTGGCTGTGCTCCTGTGGCAGTCCCTGAGGGCTGTTTTGGGCCCTCTATTGTGCTCCTGCTGGTGAGCAGGAACTCTGGAGTAGAACTGGGGGTGGGCCCAGGCCTCACTTAGGCAGAGTCACAAGCACGAGAGTCTCTGTTTGACCCTCACTATATGTTTGGGGTTCTCTGGGGCTGGAGGCTAGCAGGCTCTGGTGCCTTTGGCTGGGCACCCTTGGAGTTCCCTGAGAGCAATTTTGGGCCCTCCATCTTGCCTGTCTGCAGGAACTCTGGAGTGGAACTGGGGCAGGCCCAGGCCTCACTTGGGTGGGCCTCATACCACAGTCCCTCTTACTGTGGGTGTGAGATCCTCTGTGATTGGCAGCTAGCAATCTCTGGTCTCACTTTGGCTGGACACCTGTGGAGTTTCCTGAGGGTGGTTTTGGGCCCAGTGTCTCACTCCTGCTGTCTGCAGGAACTCTGGAGCATAACCGGGACAGGCCCAGGCCTCACTTTGGTGGGGCCTCCTCATGCAGGGGTCTCTGCGGTAACTTTTACCATGGGTGTGGACTCCCCTGTGACTGGCAACCAGCAGTCTCTGGTCTCCCCTTGACTGGAAACCATGGAGTTTCCTGAGGATGGTTTTTGGCCCTCTGCTGTGCTCCTGCTGGTCCACAAGAAGTCTGGCTCATTTTTTTTTGGTTTTGGTTTTGTAAAATCATTCTCTTGAGGTGTTGTCATATAGTTCATTTCCTGCAAAGACCAGTTTTTATTCCCCCAGTTGATAATCAGGTCATGCTGGATGCAGAAATTTATGAGACATAGCTTTTTTCCAACTGTGATTGGGTCATGTCCCAGGCCTGGTAGCAGAAGAAAATAAGGCACTTTTTGAGCATCTAGCTCCCAAAAGTTCTAGCAGCCATCAGTTTTCACCCTTCCTTTATGAAGACAAGACTTCCCTCTGAACAACATAAAAATCTCATTTTTTTTTTTTTTTTTTTAGTATGCTGGCTAGTGGTGAACCTGGCATAAATGTTGAGAGCAAAGCTCCCATCTGAGTATGAAAATACAGAACTTGGGTGCATACACCAGAGAAAAGTCCATTTTGGGGGAGGTGAGACATTTCCCTGTATGAAATTCTAAAGTCAGATAAACTCACTCTCTGCACATGGTTCTTGTTCTACCAAAGCTATTGCTGGCCACAGTGGCAGAATGAATAAGGGTCTTTGTTGTGCATTATGCTAAAGACTCTGGAGAGTTCAGGGTTTTTGTTTTGTTTTTTTTTTTTTTTGGTTTTTGTTTTTTTGGTACTGAGGATTGAACTCAGGGGCACTCGACCACTGAGCCACATCCCCAGACCTATTTTGTGTTTTATGTAGAGACAGGGTCTCACTGAGTTGCTTAGTTCCTCGCCATTGCTGAGGCTGGCTTTGAACTTGCGATTCTCCTGTCTCAGCCTCCCTAAGTGCTGGGAGAGAGTTCAGGTTTAGAGGCATGACTGATTCCTCCTATTACTATATACTTCTGAATGTGATAACCCACAGGAAAAAAGTTGACCTACATTGGACATATTTCTCTATTTGGTGGGCCAAAGGAATCTCTGGAAGTTAAAGAGGATATTTGATTGTAGTTAGACAATTAACATCCTTTTCTTGGAGGATTTTATGGAAGAAGTGAATTGAAAATTGCTTCCCTTTTGCAGCCAAAGAAACTCATGGAACACAGAAACAGCAATTGAGAGAATTCATACAGGCTTACAAAGACTTAATATGTAAACAAGGGGAACACGGGAAGTTCTTTATAAACATTTCATGTAAAATATCTCTCTCTCAAAGGCTGGAGTCTGATCAGTGAGGGGAAGGTAATGCTCAGGAGGAATTGGGTTTCATGAGAGGAATATTATTCCCTTTAAAGGGAATAATCCCCATTGACCAATTTACCTCACACTAGGCCCCACTTCTTAAACATTATACCACCTCAACCCTGCCTCAACCCTACTGAGGATCGAGTTTCCAGCCTATGATCCTTTGGGGGACAAACCACATTACAGCATCACAAGGTCCAACAAAGCAGGCTGTCCCAGTTTACAACATGTGTGTATGTGGGGGAGGGGGAAAGTTGTTGTCAGAAGTCACTAGAAGTAGCCAGAATCCCCATTCCAGAATCTCTGTGATGTCACACTTGATATTTCTTTTCTTCCTTGCTTTTGTCATGACACTTTGTGTGGCAACCCAGAGGAGGTCCCTGGTGGTTTCATTTCACTGAGAAGAGGAGGCCTGCCTAGTGATGGTGTTATCCAATGACTTGAAGCCCCCCACAAAACATCCAGTTGGATACTCTTGGTTTATGCCAAGTCTCTTTGCCACATTCATCGTGAAGTTGCTGCTGAATGTCAGTGGTGTGTTCTTTGCTTTTCTGTGAGTCTCCCATGCAAGCTGTCAGGTTTCTTACAAAGAGATATAAGGGAAAATATAAAATGATAGTGCAGAGGCAGGGAAGTAGAGAGAGAAGGTCATGAGGGGGACAAAGCATATATAGTTGACCGCATAGAGGTCTAGAGTGCCTGAAGTATTTAGGGAACTGTTAGACAATGGTAATGCTGATGACATTTGGTTGAGTATCCTTGGTCTTTCTATAGCCTGGATATTTAGATCTGCCCTTAACAGCTTAAGTCCGACTTCAGGCGAGCCAGGCCTCATGCTCTGGGTTGACCCAGACTAGAACTGACTCTGGCTCTGTTTTCAGATGCAGATGGCTTGCACAGAATGGAGAGTAGAGCTTTGTCTTGGTTAATGGCCTTCTGCTTCTGGTTATCTTCAGCAGTCTGGTTTTACTAAACTTCTCTGACCCTAGCATCTTGCATTGAGATAAGGCCTCAGATCCCTGGGAGAAGGTGTTGACACCCCAAGGGCTGAACCCTACAAGAATGATTTCCAAAATGGTAAACCCACCTATGGCTCAGGATCCCTCTATGTCATCATTACTTAGGCCCTGGAACTTCATTTCTCAAGCCACTGAGGTGTGAAAACACAGAATCCTGGAAGTTTTCCAGTTGCTTTAGAAAGGAGGACTGATTAGGCTGGCAAGAGAGGTCAGCAGTTGTTTCTAAACCACACAGATCCCTCTTCTTCCTTCCCATTTCAAACATGGCTTTAAGTGTGTTGCACATTATTCCAAAGGGTGGAGCTCTACAGAGAGTTCTTTTGACTGGAAATCCCCTTCTCTTTGACTCTAGCCCATCAGAGTGGTCAGCTTACTCAACAGTGACTTGTATTCCCCTACCCACCTCCTCCACACCCTTCTTTATGATTACTGTTTAACATGAGTTTTGTATAATCAGTAAGACATGTTTGCAAAAAACAATGACAACTCTTACATACTTGTGTCCAAATTTAAAATGACACCTGCATTTTATAATTACAAAGATGAGAGCCAATTTAATTACTTCTGCAAGAGTCCAGATTTTGCTAATGCAAGCTTCCAGATGTACATATGAGTGCCGAGTAGCAGAAATAATTTAGCAAAATACAAAAGAGAGTCTTTCAATTTTCATGGAAGATTGACTCCTCAGTAGCATTCATAAAGTTCCCAAATCATTTTCAGATGATCTATAGAGATAATTGTTTTAAAAATATTTTTTAAATACTAAAGAACACTGAAAAGGAAATTAAAACATTCAAAAATTCTTAAGAATAAAAAAAGAGAGAGATGTAACATAGCTTTCTGAATATATATCAACTTTAAATATATCCTTGAAGATTATAGATTACTTATTCAATCTCAATATCTGAAGACTTATAGACTAGAATATACTAAATAGGCAGAACATTTATTTCTAGAATTGGGCTAAAGAAGCTTCAAAATTTAAAACTCAAAGAATAGTAAAGATCATTTGGCCTTATCCTTTAAATTTTCAGAGGTGAAAATAGGGCACCAGAGGGACCAAATTTCTAAAAGTGTAACAGAATGATTTTCTAAATATAGGCACCTCATTAGCACAGGATTGGGTCCATAAACCACACCTACCTCTGAATTCCTTAGTCCTAAAATCTAAATGATTTCATATCTTGGTGAAATAAAAAAAAAGAAAGAAAGAAAAACATTATGGTATTTCCATTTTATTCCAAACACAATTAATTTCAGAGTACAAAATATTTTATCTATGAGCATTTAGATGGATGGACAAACCTCATTGAAAGGCCTCTTCATCTTTTCAAAATGTCCATACCTAGTTCTGAATTATCTGAAAATGTAATTTGATATGGTAATACCCTTACTAAAGTAAACTTCACTTACCAGATAAAAACATTTATCTTAGTGTTTTCCTAGTGTGTTAGGTTTCCATTGATGTGGTCAAAATACCTGACAAGAACAACTTAGAAGAGGAAAAGTTTATTATGACTCATGTTTTCAGAGGTTCAGTCCATGTTAGTCTACTCCATTGTTCTGGGTCTTAGATAAACCAGCACATTACCGCAGAAGGTCTATGGCATCAAAGGAAAGTTGTTCTACTCATCATGGCCAGAAAGCAGGGACAGAGAGGGGAAAGGACCACAGGGAAGATGAGCCCTTCCAGGGCATCACTCCAGTGACCCACCTCCTTCAGCTACACTACCTGCCTACATTCACCACACAATTTCTACATTTAAACTAGGGTGGGTGGACTGATTAGGTTACAACTCTCTAATCATTTCACCTCTGAGTATTCCTGCATTAATATAGGAGGTTTGGGGGCATCATGGCATATCCAAACCATAGCACCTAGTCATTCAATATTTTAGAATTTTCTATTTATTTTTCTAGCTTCTTATCTCTTTCAATTTAGTATATTATAAATTTTATAAGAACGTTGACTTTTTGTGTCATTTGCTATAGTAACCCCAGAAGTTTGAATGATGAGTATACTTGACAGTATATATTTTTCAAAGCCAACAAATAGACTTATTGATTTAATGGATCTTCTTCTAAATTCTAATTACTAAAGTAGGAATGACTTTGATTGTAAATCATTACTGAGAGTTGATCTAAACATTAGTTAATAGGTAAGTAAATTTAATAGTATCACTCTTAGTATACCAAAAAAGAACAATAATAATATTCAAACAATGTGATATTTTCACAAAAATTTCAAAGCACTACAAATATCATGAATTAATAAAGTAAGTATTGTATAAAGACTACTGAATAACAAAAAGTATTATTAAAAATAATGTAGGCTTGAAAGTTATTATAGCTTGCTCACTATTATAAACCACACAAGCATACACTCAGTACTCTAAACAATTAGTGCCTTCAAAATAAGGGGATGGATATTTTTAGAATACTGCATCATTAGAAAGGCTTCCAGGTCTCCACATCATGTACAACCACAAGAATGGGATCCTAATTAGAATAAGTTATATTCTTAGTATGTATAATATGTCAAAATATACTGTATTGTCATGTATATATAAAAAAATAAAAAATAAAAAAATAGTCTTCCAGATATAAAAACACAGATAAGTTAATTAAAAGTAGCTTGAAGAATCAAACTTCATTTTGCTGACAAAATAAAAAATCTGTACTTAATTAATTTTCTGCTATTGTTTTAGTTGATCACACATGACAGTGCTAATATCTGTCATTCTCTAGAAGTTAACTTTATAATGGTTTAGGGAATCATCCAACAATAAGACAAATTACTATAAATATTTATGCCCCAAACAATGGTGCATCTATGTACATAAAACAAACTCTTCTCAATTTTAAGAATCAAAAAGACCTCAATACACTATTACTGGGTGACTCCAACTCATCCCTCTCAAAACCAGACAGATCATCCAGATATAAACTAAGCAAAGATTCATTAGAATTAAAGAAATATTATTAATCAAATGAACTTAACAGATATCGATAGCATATTTCATCTACCAATGATTGAATTCACTTTCTTCTCAGTAGTGCATGGAACACTTTCTAAAATAGATCATATTTTAGACCATAAAGGAAATCTTAGCAAATACAAATAAGAAGAGATTTTTTTTTTTGATGCTAGAAATTGAACCCAGAGGTGCTTAACCACGGAATCACATCCCCAGCTATTTTATATATATATTATATATATATATATATATTATATATATATTACATATATATATATTAGTGTGTGTGTGTGTGTGTATATATATACCATATATACACACACACACACACACACACACACACACACACATATATATATATATATATGCGATATGGTTTTAATAAGTTGCTCAGGGTCTCACTAAGTTGCTGAGGCTGGCTTTGAACACCCAGCCTATATATATTAATATATATATATATTATATATATAATATATATGTATTTTAGGGATATGGTTTTAATAAGTTGCTCAGGGTCTCACTAAGTTGCTGAGGCTGGCTTTGAACACCCAATCTTCTTGCCTTAGCCTTCCAAGTCACTGGGATTATATGCACGTGCCACCATGCCCTGCTGGTTTCTATTACTTTTGAATGATGAGTGGATAGGAGGAGAAAGTCGGGTAGAAATAAAAAAAAAATTCTTACAAACTAATAAGGTATCAAAATCTCTTAGACACTATGAAGGCAGTTCTAAGAGGAAAGTTTATAGCACCAGGTTCATGCATTAAAAAATAGAAAGATAAAGATCAAACCAACATGTTATTTCCTATGTACTATGAAGTTAGTACATAGGAAATAATTAAAATGAGAGCTGAAATATTTTATATTGAGAATAAAAATGCACAGTATCAATGAAACAAAGTGTTGATTTTTGAAAGCATAAACAAGATATATAAACTATTGGCCAAACTAATCAAAGTAAAGTAAGATAAGACTCAAAATAGCAAAATTGGGGTAAAAAAAGAAATATCACTATATATGTTACTGAAATTCAGAGAATCATCAGAAACTATTTTGAAAATTTGTACTCCAATAAGAAAAAATATCTTGAATATACTGATGAATTCCTAGTATATTAGTCTGTCTGCTTCATTGGTGCTATGACTAAAAGATCTGACCAGAACAATTTTAGAGGATGAAAATTTTAATTGAGGGCGCACAGTTTCAGAGGTCTTGGTCCATACACACCTGGCTCCATTCCTCCAGAGCTGAATGTTATTGCAGAATAGATGGAGGGAAGTGGCTCACATCAGTATCAGGAGGCAGAAAGAGACTCAACTCACCAAATACAAAACCTATACCTAAAAGCCACACCCCCAATACCCACCTCCTCCAAACATAACCTACCTGCCTTCAGTTACCACTCAGTTAATCCCAACATGGAAATTAATTCACTGATTGGGTCAGACTCTCATAACTCAATCATTTCTCCTCTAAACCTTCTTTCATTTTCTCACACATGACCTTTTGGTGGAAATTTTAGATCCAAATCAAAACACCTGCAGACAGACATATGTCCTATTCAAATTGAACCATAAAGATATGAGAAGTTAAACATATCAATTTCAAGGAATGATTTGAAGCATATCTTTTCATAAGAATTTCAACCAAAACAACCCAAGAACTAGATGAGTTCTCAACAAAATTATAACAGATCTTTGAAGAGAAACTAGTACCAATCCTTCTCAAATTATTCCATGAAGTAAGGAACACTTCCAATTTAATCTATGAAGCCAGTATTACTCTGATATCAAAAACAGATAAAGACACATCAAGGAAAGAGAACTTCAGGCCAATATCCCTGTTGAACATAGATATAAACACTTTAAATAAAATATTGTCAAACTGCATACAAAAACACCTTAAAAAGACAGTGCATCATGATCAAATGTGCTTTATCCCAGGGATGCAATATTGTTTCAAGATATGCAAATCAATAAATGTAATTCAACACATAAATAGACTTAAGGGTGAGAATCACATGATTATCTCAGGAAATGCAGAAAATCATTTGACAAAGTACAGCACGTTTTCATGTTTAAAACAGTATAAAAATTAAGAATAGAAGGAACTTACCTTAGCACTATCAAAGCTATATGACAAACCCAAAGACAATGTCATACTGAATGGAGAAAAACTGAAAGTATTTCCTTTAAAGCAGGAAAAAGATAAGAATGCCCATTCTCACCACTCTTATTCAATATAGTTCTTGAAACTCTAGCCAAAGTAATCAGACAAGAGAAGAAAATTAAAGATAATAGAGTAGGAAAAATAAGCTAATATTATCTGTTTATTAATATGATCTTATATTTAGAAAACTCAAAAAACTCTACCAGAAGACTTCTAGAGATGAAAAACAAATTTAATTAAGTATCAAGATACAAGAACAATACTCATAAATTATTACTTTCCTATACTCCAATAACAAATCTGCTGAAGAAGAAATTAGAAAAACTCTCCCATTCACAATAACCTCAAAAAAAAATACTTGGGAATTAATATAATGAAGAATGTGAAGGAACTCTACAATGAAAACTAACTATAGAACACCGAAGAAAGAGATTGAAGAATACTTTAGAAAACAGAAAGACTTCTCGTGCTCTTGGATTGGCAAAATTAATATTATCAAAATGGCCATGCTATGGGGCTGAGGCTCAGTGGTAGAGCGCTTGCCTAGCACGCATGAGGCACTGGGTTTGATCCTCAGCACCACATATAAATAATAAATAAATAAAATAAAGATCCATCAAATAAAAAAAATTAAAAAGAAAAAAGTTAAAAAATGACCATGCTACCAAAAGCAATATATAGATTCAATGCAATTCCCATCAAAATACCAGTGACATTCTTCACTATACTAAAAAAAAAAAAAAAAAAAAAGTTTTAAAATTTATTTGGAAAAATAAGAGACCCTGGATAGACAAATCAAGACTGAGCAAGAAACTGATAGTGGAAGTACCATAATACTGAACCTCAAACTATACTACAAAGGCATGGTAACAAAAATAGCATGATACTGGCACCAAAATACACATGAAAACCAATGGAATAGAAGACATAGAGAAAATCTCACATAAACACACTTATCTAATACTAGACAAGGTGTCAAAAACATAGGGTGAAGAAAAGATAGCCTTTTAAATAAACAACACTGGGGAAACTGGAAATCCATATGTAGAAGAATAAAACTTGAACACTATCTCTCATCACATACAAAAATCAACTCAAAATGGATTAATAACATATTAATTAGACCAGAAACTCTTAAACTGATAGGAAAAAAAATGTAGCCCCAATACTCCAGCATGTTGGTACAAGAAATGTCTTTCTTAACAAAATTTCTAAAATACATAAAATAAAACCAAAGCTCATTAAATGGAATGGCATCAAATTAAAAAGCTTCTGCATAGCAAAGGAAAAAAGAATATGAAGAGAGAGATTACAGAATGAGAGAAGATCTTTGCCACTGCTCCTCAAATAGGGTATTGATATGCATAACATACAAAGAAGTCAAAAACATAACACGAAAAAAACCCACAAATAATCCAATCTTTAAATGTGTGTTTTATAAACTAAAATTTATAAACCAGCCAATTAGTAAGCTAAACAGACACTTCTCAAAATAAAAAATATGAATGACCAACAAATATATGAAAAAACATTCAAAATCTCTAGCAATTAAGGAAATGCAAATCAAAAGTACATTGAGAGTTTATCTCATTCTAGTCAGAACGGTAATTATCAAGAATAAAAACAAAATTTTTGATGAGGATGTAGAGAGAAATTTTACACTCACTCATGCATTGGTGGTGTGACCGAAAATTAGTGCAATTACTCTGGAAAGCTGTATAAAGATTTCTCAAAAAAATTAGGAATGGAACCACCATATTACCCAGCTATCCTATTCCTTAATATGTATCCAAAAAAGATCTAAAATCATAAATACTATTCAGGTATAGCCACACCAATGTTTATAGCAATATAATTCACAATAGCCAAGCTATGAAACCAACCTAAGTGCCCATCAACAGATGAATGGATAAAGAAAGTGTGGTATATATATACATAATAAAGTATTTCTCAGCCATAAAGAAGGATTAAATTATGATATTTACTGGTCAATGGATAGAACTGAAAACTATCATGCCATATGAAATAAGTCAGACTCAAAGAGTCAAAGGTTGAATGTTTTTTCTGATATGGGAACACTAATCCAAAATAAAGAGGGAATAGAGAGAAAGAGAGAGAAGGAAAGAATGGAAAAGGGGAGAATTTCATCAAATTAGAAGAAAGGTAAGTGGACTAGATGAAGTGGTTTGAAAGAGAGGGAGGAGTAATAGGATAAAGAACAGTGAATGAATCTGACTTAACTTTCCTATGCTCATATATGAATATACAATAGTGAATCTCACCATCATTATATCCATAACAGTAATTTAAAAAAATATATAGCTGAAAGATCAGTCGAGTAAACGGAAAGAAACAGGGTAGGGAGGAGGGAAGGGAAAGGCGACATACTGGGGACTGAATTAGAACAAATTGTATTCTATGTTTTATAATTATGTTAAAGTTAATATTAATGCTATATATAGCTAAAAAGAATCAATAAAAATAGTCTTTCCCCAAAAAATTGAATTCTGAGGTATTTGAAATGCTATTACACCCATTGAGAGTCTGTTAAGATAATCTTACTTTCTTATGATCAACTAAATCCACCACACTAAAGGCCCCTGATAATCTTTATATTTATTATATGTATTATATGTATTTTATTTTGATTTTCTTTTTTTCCCTCTCATCCTCATAGCCTCCTTTGCTTTACCTGTCTTGGGTTAACATTACACTACTTTCTTCCCTCCACAATATTTCTAATTTACCATTGAAAACCTATTTTAGAATTAACACAAACTCCATATTTCATCCTCTTCACTGAAGTCTCCCTTACTGCCTTCCATTCACTGAAATCTGGCTTGCCAAAGTCTATTACATTTTCCCTAAGGCTTCCTTCTGTAATGATTGTTCCTTTTACTACTTTCCACATATCTCAGGTATAGGTATTGTTATCAAGGTCCTTCTTATTCTTTCCTGATTACTGTATTTGTACCCCCCTGTTTTTGGAGCTAGGGATTACATCCAGGGCCATATGACTCCAACACTGAACTATACCTCTGGCTCCCACCCCCCTTATACATTTTTATTTTATTTTATTTTTGAGACAGGGATTCATTATGTCGCTCAGACTGGCCTCAAAACTCCTAGACTCAGGTGATTATCTAGAGTAGGTGGAATTACAGACAAGTGGCACCATGCCCATCTTTATTTTTCGAAAGATTTTTTTCTTTAAGGCTTATATCATGTATGCAAAATTTTCTGTTTTTATTTTTTCTATTTGCTGTCATTTTTCCATTGGCTTGATCTTATAGACTTATTTGAAATAATATCACTCTTAAATAAAAATTGCAAAAAGAGTGAAAAAGAAACACCAAACATTATTTTCCCATATCATAGAAAGTGAAGTTTGCTGGGGTTCTGCGCCAGGGGTCAGCTCTTCCGACCAGCGGGAAAGGGAAATCCCCGGGTGCCCCCAACAAGGTTGAGCTGAGAAAGGTAAAGTCCTCTGGCACGAAACCACCATGCACGGGAGAGTTCTGTCTCAAACAGGAACTGTTTATTGTAAGGAAGTTACATTCTTATATATGGGCTCAGAGCCAATAGCATTTCATTGTTAAGCCACGGATGTGGAAGTCGTTTGTCGACCCGTAGCAGTATAGAAGCATTTAGGTTGGGGATCATGCATTGTCCACAAACACGGAAATAGAGATCAGCCATTAGGTGCGAGATGATGTGGCTCTCTCAGGGTGGGATGCTTTTGTCCCAGGCGGATTGCTCGGCGTCATTTTATGGTATGCCCTCACAAAGTTGACCTCATCAGCTCCCTAAATCTTACATACTGTTTTTAAGACCAAGGGTATTCTCTCCTGTAACTACAATAAAAGTAAGCAAACAAATTTAAAATTAATATTGGAAAAATACTACCCTCAGAGGTACAGACCCCATTCATGTTTCATCTTTAAAGAAAAATGATTCAAAGATCATGCATTGCATTTTGTGCCATGCTTCTTTGATCTACATCTACTGGGAGGAGTTGCAGAGTCTTTCTTTGCCTTTGATGACTATGAAACTTTAAAGATTACAGGCCAATTATTTTGAAAAAGTTTTTTCAATTTGTGTTTAGCTAATGTTTTCTCATTATTAAGTTGTGGAGAAGCATATTTAGCAAGAATTACATCTTTTTAAAAAGTGGCCCACAGTTTTCCTTTATCTCATTATTTGTTGTCTCTTTACTTCAAATATTAACTTTGTTCACCTGATTAAAGTGATGTTATCCAGGTTTCTCTACTGTAGTCATTAAATTTTCCTTTGTAATTAATAAGAATTATATGGGAAGACAAATGGAGAATGTAAATATCCCATTCATCATCAAACTTGCACCCAACAGTTGTGGAATCTATTGCTATCCCTTACCTGAGTAGCTACCAGTACCATGATTCATTTTTAATTCAGTCATTCCTTCTATACCTATTAATAGATATTGTAGTATAACAAAGGCTTCCTTTATTTATTCCAACATGGTCTCATATTTTCCTGTTTTATTAAGTGGAATAGAATATTTCCATATCATAAGTATGTGTTTAAATTTCTTCATGTGTGGCCACTGAAAAAACCTTTTAATCCACTGTTTTCTATGCCCTTGGTGTATGTCCTAATTATTCCTTGGACTCTTCTGTACCTTCGAGAATAAGAGATAGTCCAATCTTACTTATGCCTTAATTTCTCTGTCCTAATCTTAAAATTTTCCACTTCTCTAAATATACTTGATTTTTAGTTTAAAAGAAAAAGAAAAATCTGGTTTATTGGACTCTTGATACTCCCAGGTCCTCTTAGTGGGCAAAATTAGTGAACATGCACACACAGACACACACACTCCTTTATTTTTTATATTTATAAATACAAATATTCATATATATTTTTAAAAGCTACGGTATCAGTGCTGTATTTCCAAATCCAATCAATACACAAGTTTCATTGCAGTTTTCTATTTCCATGTTTGCAAATTCATTCTCTAATAAAATGACAATACTTATTTCATCAACTATGCTTTAATAAACAATCTCCCATTGCCACTGTTGCCTCCCTTCCCCACCTATCTCAGATTTCAATAGCCTGCCGCAACCTACACTGTTACCACTGCCATTACCCCAGAATGGATGCCCTCTTCACAAGGACATCACCAACCTGCACCACATTATATTTAGCCTCCCTTTATCCTGATCATTCTAATACCTTATTCCAGTGGCTACCTGCCCAGTTCTTCCAACAACTGAAAATTAAAACCACACTTTATTTGGCCTAAGAATGAATTTTATACTGAATTTTCATAAAATAGAAGGGAAAGAAATGAAAAAACAGAATTGGTACTCATAAAAGAGTGGCGTGATAATAGATGGATGATTGATGAATGAATGGAAGAAAGGAGGGTCGGACACAATGAGGAAGAGAGGAAGGAAAGAGGAAGGGAAGGAGGAATGCTTTATTACTTTTTCATGTATTTGAAAGTTACTAGAGTTATAATCTCTAGTAAATTTATGACATGCCTCAACGACTTATGAAAATCTAATGTAAATGGATACTTTAATGATTTTCAGATAATACCAACTTAGAAGAGTTTATCTTCCTTTATTCCTTTCTTATGTTGTATGCAATTATTGTGTCTTAATCCTCAGAAAACATTTTATATTACTTATACAATTTTCATTCACCAGAGTTAATGTTGTTTATTTTTTCTTGACAATTTATCTTTAGATCATTTTCTTTCTATTTAAAACCATTGTTTAATATTTTTATGTAAATCTGTTGAGTCAGTCAGTATCTCATATATTATTTCACAAACAAAAAAAGATTTTTATTAGGTCTGGATTTCTGTTTGGGATAAATGCTTTCTCTATTTTGAAAAATATATGTATTCACATTCTGGTTAACAGTTTTAGAAAATATTATCAGTATGAAAAGTGTCTTTGTGAAAATAATTTTTTTCTCTAATTATAACATACTTTTACCTTTGTTTTTGCTATACTTTAATATAAATTTATTATTCATTATGATTGAGGTATATTGTTCCTCTTAAATATGTAAAATGAAGTAGAATATTCTTAGCCCTCACTTCCTATTTCCTTTCTTTGTTCTTTCTGGAGAGCTAATTCAAAATATTTCAGAGATTCTGAGTGTTTCCTCAAAGTACTTTAGGCTTTGCACATATATTTCCCATCATTTTACTTCTCTAACTTATTTTCTGATTTAAAAAAATAATTACCTGATTATCAGTTCACTGATATTTACTTGTGTTTAATTTGCATGTAGAACATGTCCAATGATTTATTACCCTCCATTTTTCTATTTTTCAGTTATTCAACTTTATGCAATTATATTTAATTATTTTCTTTCAGTGTTCTACTTAACATTTTTGTAAGTCATACTTCTTTGATAACATTTTCAATTTTTCTTTTATTTTCTTGAACATAACAAAGTTACTTTAATATCTATGTCTGACAATAGCAATATCTGAACTCTAATATGATTTTATAACCATTGTCTGTTGATTCTACTATTTTGCATTCATGATATTTTCTTTATGTCTCTTGAATACTTTTCTTGTGCTTATCTTTATTTATAAACATTGGTTTGTAAGAATTTTAGATCAGTAATACTTTTTCCTAATAAATCCTTCATAATTCCCATATATTACTGACACTTGCCAACACAAGCAATCCTGTTTCTCAAAAAGAAAACAAAATGAGAATGAGTTGCTTAGGGCCACCCAGTTTTGTTGAAGCTACTCTGTAGGCCATGCAAGAATGTGCTTATTTGTGTTCACTCCTACTCATATGTTACAGCCCATTATAGTACGAATAAAATACCTAAGATATTTACCTGTATTAATTCTTGGCCAGCTATGAATTTATAAGTTGTGCAATTTCCCCCTAAACTTTCAAGGATTTTGGGTTTGGGAAACTCAAAGAAAAAGTTTTTCATACACAAATTTGCAAAAAAATAGAGAAAAGGAAAGCCAACTGAAAATTTACCAAGTGATTAAAAGTTGAAAATCAACAGACCTTTGAGAAATATCAAAGCTCTGCAAATGCTGAGTGTAGTGGCGCTCACCTGTAATTCTAGCTATACAGGAGACTGAGGCAGGAGGATCGCAACTTCAAAGCCAGCCTCAGCAACTTAGTGAAGCCCTAAGCAACTTAGCAAGACCCTGTTTCATAACAAAAAATAAATAAAAAGGGCTAAGGGATGTTGCTCAGTGGTTAAACTCCATTGGGTTCTATCTCAGGTACGAAAAATCCAAAACAAATAATTAAAAAGAAAAACATTGCAATTACATAACTAGGAAGGAGAAATTCTAGAGACTATTTAAAAGGGCACCTATTATATTTTAAAAATGAAACATGTGTATGCAATCATTAATCTCTCTCTGGAGAATAAAGGACAATAAAGTACAAAAACTGATTTAAGCAATAAACTTCAATTAAAAAAATGAAGACACTAAAACAATCAACAAAAAGAGAGTTATGAATCTGTTCAAAGTAAACAAGTACCAGGATTTATGTTTCAGTATACAGAGAAACAATGTAGAGAAATTCTTTTTGTCATTAAACTATAAGGACTTAATTTTTAAACATATTTATGCCATCCCTCATTTAATTTGGGGGTGCATTTTATAGGTTAAACATTGTCTATCATGAGTTTAAAATTCTCTTTAAAATAGATTTTAGTAAGATAGGTGTTTGGAATTGATTTTTTAAAATTCTATCTAATAAAATCAATCTATTTTTAGTGGATCATATGGGTGTTTTCATTATAGTTCTTTAGCTAAAATTATTTATATTATTTTATTTATTTTGTTTTTTAACTGCTATGTAAAAATGTAAAAGTTATACATGTTAATGGGGTGTCATGTAATATTCAACACACATATAAAATGCATTATATTTAAATCAGTTTAATGATTTTTATCTGCTCAATGATCCTTTCTATGTGGCGAAAACTTTAAAAATCTTTTCTCTTAGGTTTTTGAAATGTATAGTATATCATTGTTATCTGCAATCACTCTACTGCACAATAGTACACCACAACTTCTTGTTTCGTTCTAACTATAACTTAATACCCATTGATTCACTTTTTCTTTTCCCTCACATCCACCCCCTACCTCAGCTTCCAGTAACCACCATTCTACTCTCAACTTCTATCACATCAGTTCTTTCAGATTCCACTAATGAGGAAGATCATGAGGTACTTGTCTTTCTGCATTTGGCTTATTTCTTTTAATATAATGATATACCTTTCCATTCTTCCTCTTACAAATGACAGGCTTTCATCTTTTTGTGGCTGAATAGTATTCAACTGTGTAAATGGCCCAGTTTTCTTTATCCATTAGACAATGGCCAAAAGGCATATGAAAAAAAGAAGTTCAACACCGTTTATCATAAAATATTTGCAAATCGAAACTACAATAAAATATCACCTCACCCCAGTAAAAATCTGTATTCTCAAAAGATGAAAATAAGTATTGATAAGAATGCAAAGAAAGATTGCAAAAAATTGCACATTGTTGGTGGGAATGTACTATGAAAAATAATATGGAGGTCCCTCAAAAACTAAAAATATTACCGCCCTAGGATCCAGCAGTCACACTACTACTGTACATATAACCAATGGAAATGAAATCAAAGAGAAATCTATATTCCCATGTTCATTGCAACCACATTTGCAAAAACCAAGAAATGAAAACAACCTAAGTGTCCATCAGCTGATAAGTGGATGAAGAGAATGTGGTACATATATACATTGAAATACTATCCAGCCATATAAAAGAATGGTATCTTGACATTTGTGACAAACTGAATTGAACTGCAAATTATTATATTAAATGAGATATGCCAAATACAGAAAGTACCACATGATATCACTCATATATGGTATCTAAAAGAGTTGATCTTGTAGAAGTTAAGAGTATAATATTGCTTACCTCAAGCTGGGAAGATTAGTGGGGAGAGAATGGGAAGGAGAGGTTAATTTATGGGAACCAAGATAGGAGCAAGTCCTGATGTCCAATTGTAGAGGAGGGTGACCATGGATAGCAATAATATAGTGCACACTTCCAAAAGCTGGTAGAAAGAAATTTTAAAGGTCTCACCATAAACACATGACAATATTGGAGGACATAAATACATTTAAATTAATTTAAACACTATGCAATGTATACTTGTATTAAAACATTACATGGTATCCCACTGATACATAAAAGTTTTATGGTTCAGCTAAAAGATAAATTTAAAAAAATCACACACACACACACACACACTCTTATGCTTCTGAAGGACAGAAATTCAAATGTCTGAGTTTGCCTTTCTGAGTGAAAATTAAGTTGTCAATAGATCTGCATTCCTTCTGAGGGGTCTAAGAAAAATCTCTTTCCTTTCCTTTTTCAAGTTCTAGAGCTCACCTACCCCTAGTATCTGAACATCCCTGACTCTGTTTCCACTGTCACATTTCCTTTTATCTCACTCTGACACTCTTACAGCCTTCTTCTACAGTGAGGGTCACTTAGGATTAGATTGGGCAAATAGGATAATTCAGGATAATCTCCCTATCTCAATGTCCCTGATTACATCTACAAAGTTACTTTTGCCAAGAAGGACATATGTAAGTTCTGCAAATAAAACTATGCTCATCTGTGGATGAGGTCATGTTCTCCCTACAAAACTAAGCTTTGAACTGTGTATTCATTAGACAACATAGAACACTGAAAATTTCTCTTTCTTTGTTTAATTCATCTTATCAAAACTTGACTCTACATTATTTGATTTTTGTTTTGCTTTCTCTTAAAAAGAAAAAAGAAATAAAAACACCACTTTGGTTCAAATTTCACTTAAAATATCTTATGAGAAAATTCTTGGTAACATGTTACTCTTGGTATAAATTAATATGATATTATTTTGCGAATCTATTTGTCTATGTTATTTGTATTTTGTGGGTTAGTTATATCAAATAACTACAATACTGAATATAAAAAAGTAAAATTTCAATATAGGCTTGTTATAAATTTTAGTATGTCATTTAGTGACAAATATGAGGATTCTTTCATGAAATAGTGTTATGATTGGGGCCAGTTTAATTTTTTCCTGGAGTTACAAATGAATGGGAAAATGGGTGATAGCATTTTTATGAGGTTGGAAAGTGTCAGTTGTTGAATAATAACTATGAATAAATATCCTAAACACATAATTTTAATCCTCCTGTTTTACTTTGAAGGAATGGCTTCAGTAATAGACAGGACGGGTACTTACTTCCTAGCATTTTATTGTAAAACTCAATTTAAAAATACAGTGTACTATTTAATAGCCAGTTTATATTTTAATCCACTTTATATTAGTAAGTGGTCTTATGCTTTGCATCTTTAGTACCTCCTCCAAAAAGCTCATGTGTTCAACACTTGGTCCCTAATGGAGCCAGGTTCAGAGGTGTTTTTAGAAAGCGAGTGGATCATGAGGGCTCTCATCACATCTGATTAATACAGCTGAATTGATTACTGGGAGGTGAGACCTAGTTGAAAGAAGTGGATCTCTGTGGGTATAGCCTGGAAGGGTACATCTTCCTGGCTGTCATGAGCTGAGCAACTTTCCTCCACTATGTTCTTTCACCATGTCATTTCTGCCTTGGAACTTGCTGACCATGGTCTAAACCTTCAGAAATTAGAATTTTAGATGTCTTTCCGCTTCTAATTTATTCTTGTCAGGTATTTTTCACAGCATCATAAAGCTGACTAATAAGTGGATTATCTTTTTGCCACTGCTTCACCACAGCCTTGGTATAATTGACACACTATGTAAAAAGTGAAATATAATATGTTCCACAAAGTACATACGATAATAATTACTGTAATAAGATTACCATATCACATCATTGTGTAAGAGGAACACTATTATATTATAAATTAGAAGACCTACTTTATCTGATGGCATGCTGGGAGATGGTGTCAAAGTGATCGGGTGGAGAAAAATGAGTACTATGGTTACAGACTTAAACAGGATAAGAGTTGTCTCAGATGCAAAGTCAGCTACTAAAGAATGTTTTTAGGAACATCCTTACCATGTAATTATACAACCCAGAATAAATTGGCTGATAATTGCATTTAAATTGAAAAATAAGGAGAAAGTTAGAGAAAGGTTGAAAAAATATGGAAGACTTATGGTTAGAAAAGATTTAAACTATTTACTGAAGGAGAGAACAATATTTTCTTACCTTGGGAACGTGTATCTTTATGTATTCTTTACCTCTCACTTTATAACATTAGTCTTGATAAATCAATATGGAAGAAAGAAAAGAAGATTGGCTCTGGGTTCAAATAACACCAAAATGATCCCCTTTCCTGTCACATCATGTGGAACCTTCCTAAAATTCTTGAGCCTCTATTTCCTGTGTTATACTATCAGGACGACATTAGTCACACTATTTGATATTGGGAAGATTGATTTGCATGTGTAAACTATCTACAAATATCTGGAAAGGAGGAGACAAGACTAAGCAATGGGAACTATTCGAATTACATTTCCTCTCAACAACTTTTTGTTTGATTTTTAAGCCTTGACTTTCATGCCTTTTTCATTCTGAAAACATTTTCCTTAATCTGCAATCTTCTTGAGTTATATTCTTTCATTTATTCCTTTAACTACTAAAATCTCACTAGACAGGTCTGCCTCCTTACCATCTTCAGACTGTTTGTCCCTTGAGGTCTGTATCCTACCTTTTTATCCTGAGGGATCTGATGGATTCTCAATCCCTACACCATACTCCTCATCTTGTCAATCTTGAGATTCTCATAATTTAACATCATGCACTAAATATTTTCTTATTTTCTTTCTATGCCCTTTCTGAGTATTAATTTGCTCCCATAATTTCAGATAATATGTTTATGCATCAGTCCTGAACAGTTGCTCTGACTCAACTGAATTTTAAACCTATATGTCAGGCTGGGATGAATATGCAACCTTCTGCATTCAGACAATATCATATATTCAATATATACAAAACTGAAATTTATTAGTTCCTCACTTGACTTCTTTGTACTTAATCACTTTGTAATGTTTTAGATCTACTTTAATATAAATATTCAATAATTTCCACAGCATTTTCCTGTATTCAGGAACATCATTAATTGGTGACTGGATGATGAATTCATTAGTGTTATTATCTCAGGAGTGGGTTAGTTTCACTGGAGTGGGTTCCTTATAAAGAATGAGTGCAGCCCTTCCTCTCTTGCTGTCTCACACATGTTCTGTTGCCCTCTGTCTTTCACCATGGGGTACTAGCACAGCAGGAGGGCTCTCAAAACACTCCCAGACCTTCATACTGATCTTCTCAAACTCCAGAAGCCTAATAAGCTATGAGTCTAATAAACTTCTATTGTTTGCAAGATACCAAGTCTATGACATTCTGTGACATTCAAAAATGGTCTCAGACAACTTTAGTCATTTGATTTTACCAGTCTCCTGTGCAAAATTTCATACAAGCATCATATGCACTGATTGTCTGGAAATTCTCTCCATTTTCCAGTCAGTCCACCCACCTTGTTTTAAAGCTTCCATTTGATTTTTTATGTTTTTGTGATTATCTGTTAGCCTTTTCCTTTATCTGGTTATCACAATATAAATTGGCCTTCAGAAATCATTCAGGCAATTGCTCTGCCTTTATAAAATACCCAGATAGGTTTAGTTGCTGATTTTTATGTAGTCAACAGGCATACTGGCATTTTAACTCATTTTAATCTTTTGTTACAACATCTATATGACTTTATTTAATTAATTACTGCGATTCTTTCCTACTAGATCACAAATTCATATAGTTTTACTCCACTGTTTCTCTCAAAACATCATGCAGTGCTGGCACTAATAAATATTTCACAAATGTTTAATGGTATAATATAAAGCTAAAACAAATACAATGGATCTAGTTAGAAAATTTAATTGAAATAAATACAAATCACTCCTTAAGACTCAGGAAAGGCTCACATGGAGTTGTGAGGGAGGAGGAGAACATATGACTAGAGAGTCAGACCACTTAAATAATACTTGGTAATCTATGGGGTAATCTTTTGAAACAAGTGTGTGTATGTATATACATGGATATATACACAGAAGTGTTTCACACATAAATGCACATATATTTGTTATATATGGGGGGGAGAGAGAGAGGGAGAGATGGTATATCAATAAAGCTGTGCAAGGGTGATGATACAAATGCAGAACTGGATGTCTCAATTCTGGATAAATCCAATATCACTTTTAAATATCATTGCTTGATATATGTAAATAGTAGATTTTTTGAAAGATGTGGCTATGAATGCTTATAATAGCTTCAAATTTTACCTTTATTTAAAACAAAAAGGATTGGTGTCTCATACTACAGTGATTTAACTCCAAACTGCATTTTATAGAAGAGAGGTCCACAAAATCTACCTTGTAATGTTATAGATTAAAAAAAGCATTGCACCTTTATTCTCTTACAAATTGTGAGAGATTATTATTTATAATTGCCTCATTTTTGCACAATTATTTTCTTGATATTAGCCTTCCCCCCAAGTAAAGTGGGTTCAAAGTAGCAAATAATATAGTTTTTTAAAAACGATATGCCCTTCTTCTCATTAGCTCTTTTTCTTTCTTTCATTTTCAAAATACTATAAAGAAAGGTTTATCTTCATTTTCTTACATATATCTTATTTCCTATTCCCTTAAAATATAGAGTTCCCTAATTTAAGATTAATAAGAATCCTGAATTAACTTGTTCAGGGAAAAGGTAGATTAGCCCTTGGTCAATGTGTATTATCATGTAGCATTCGCTTCCTCTAATGTGCAATGCTACTCTGGAGTCCTTCCTCATGTCTTCTAGTCATTTCTGTCAAGCTCAAAAGTGGTCTTTTGGATTATCATGTGGCCCTCTGATTATCTATTAATCTACTGAAGTCCTATTTGAACTCTGTACAAATGAATCAATGGTGTTAGATTAAAGTTAGACAATTCTCCCTATTAGATGGCAAATATAATAGTGGTCCTATCGGGGACCTATTTGTCTCTACTTATTTGGGCCAATCATTAATTGTTACTTTTTAATACTGTTTCACCCTATTTCATACTTGTATTTGTGTGTAGCAAAGGAAAGCAAGTGCAGATAAGTCTAATCAGGTGCAACATTGAAGTTTCTCTGCTTTCTGAACTCTTCCCAAAATACAACTTTCAAGCCTTGGATTTTGAGTAGATAACTGTGGTATTTTTTCTTAGGTAAAATCTACTAGAGGTATCTCTTATAATTATTATTAGCCAACCTAATGGGAAGGAACAGTGGCTTGGCTTTGCCTCACTTGAATTTTATGAGTTTTTCCACCCTCCTCAGTTGCTGTACAATGGCCTTCCCATTTTCGTTATGATTCACAGCTCTTTCTCCCTATTCACCTGTTTCCTGTGGGTGCTTAGCCTCATCCGGTCAATGGCAGATTAAGGTGGGATATTACTTCACTCTTGCCTCAGTAGCTGCCTTTTAGGGGGCCTCAGGAAGGATAGTTACCAATAATATCAGGGGATTAAACATTTTGCTATGACTTCATTTGTTCTACAGGGCAGGGATATTATCCGTTCTTCATTATGTTTCCCTCATTTGTGGAAATGATCAGCTATTTCTTCTTGCTCTCTCTTTTCCCAGCCAAGTAACTACACAATTATGAGTATGGCACAGGAGTAAAGTGGTGTTTACAATTACTTCTGCTAGAAGTCAAGTATGGCCCCAAAATCAGTCTCTGTCCACATGTATTCTAAATCACACACCCACTGAAGCTAAGGATCCCCTTCCCGTACTCTCGTAATTGTTCTTTATACAGCATACATCAGTATATCTTCAGCTGTCCTCTGGTGACCATTCAGAACACTGACTCTCATCTCTGGAGTTCTCACTTTGCCAAATCCCTAGTCTGAAGCCCTTAGGTATTCAGACAAATCTGCTAGTCACCAAAGACAAGCATAATGTTTCCTTTTTGGAATTTCACAAAGTCCATTAACATCATATATCTTCAAAAGAAATCTTATTTAGACAAATTTGTTATTAGACAAATTTGCTTAACTTTAACACTGACTTTCTCAAATCTCTCTCACCCTAGAATCTTTTCTGGTTAATATCTCATAAAACTCAGTTTCTCTAGAACAAATTCTAAGGAATACTCCTTTCTAATAGTAATTTTAAAGGCTCAATTTAGGGAAAATAAAAACTTAAAAAACATAATGGGATAATTAAGATTTTAAAGGAGAAACATAAAAAGCTAAAAAATAATTCACACGTCTAACTCTTTTATCCTTCCCAT
This sequence comes from Geosciurus inauris, assembly GCA_004024805.1. Lineage (NCBI taxonomy): Eukaryota > Metazoa > Chordata > Mammalia > Rodentia > Sciuridae > Geosciurus > Geosciurus inauris. The sequence goes on from PVHX01006840.1 coordinate 24,609, forward strand.
TTCTTTCTTGATCTTTTCCTGTGACTGACAAGTAAATTTCCTGTGGGTGAAATGTCAAAATGTCAAAATGATCAGAAAAACCAACTGACTGACAAATGGGGGTCCTGAATGGCAAGACTTTTGCTTCCTCAAGTGTACATTAGAACTATTTGAACAAAATAGAAATTTAAAAGACATTTTTGTTTTGTTTATTTTAGTATAAAGCATCTAGTTTATTTCAGATTCCTCATTATTCTTATGCAAATCAATGTCATAACTGATCCAAAAATGCTGTATTGTTTTACAGATTATTTCATCTTTTTTAAACTTTTTATTTGAAAACTGACAAACTTACAGAAGAGTTGCAATGACAAAAAATACTAAGAACACCTGTACACCCTTTACTCAGATTCACCTATTGTTAACAAATGCCCGTTTGCTTCTCTCTCTCTTTCTCTCAATAATAAGCAAGAAAAAATAAAGACTTGGTTCTATGTATTTGTTCAATACTATCAGATTGCTAATAAAGAAATATGATATATCAAATTACACTGATAAAATATAAAATGTATGAATAGAAACAAAAATGCCCAAGATCAAAGGACACGTGGATTATCATTTTTAATACAATAATTTAAAGACTTTCTAAACTTTTTAATATCGAATAGTAAAGTTACTTTTATTGAGCTTCTAAGTAATTGATCTGTGGCCTTCATATTTTATCCTGTTATGTCATCTTAAAACTCCACATCACAGGGTCACCGTCTTTCATGATGCCTGTTAGGTTTTTCTCTTTGTGGAAAAATCCATTATAACAAACTCATGCTATCATTTCATCCCCAACCCACCAGGACTTTCTGCTGTATAAACTCTGCTTTGAAACTAACACCTTCATTTTCCTTGCAGATTTTTTTTCACCTAGTCAAATTCTGAACTTCATTGATGATAGGAAGGAAAGATGAAGCTATTAGCATTTCAAATTTAATTGTCATTAATATATTCGTCTTTAAAGTAGTTACTCTTTCAAACTTACTGCAATTTTGGACAATGACAGTGACAACTTTTTGAGGAGGGGAGTGATTCTTTTCCATTAATTTCCATTTTCATCCCTGTCTTTTCATTCTTATATTACATCCTTTCAGAATCTGGATGGTCATGCTGTAGCCCACATTCACTTTCAGTTGTGTATTATGAAACTAAGGAAAAAGTGACTTTGATTTAAGTATTTATTAAAATATGTATTGTTATATAACATTTACGAAACTCCAAATGTGAATTTTACAAGTTATTCCTGAAGTTGCCAAGATACATTTTGTATTTGAAATAACTCTCCTTCTCTTTATACATTTCAGTTCAACTCAGTCCATCAGATATGCAATAAATTCACTCTGAATATTGTCATTCATTTCTCTAGGTGCCAGGGTATCAAAAATAATTCAATCTGTGGCTGCTTCAAAGGCTCTCTAGGCTTTGGAAATTACATGTAGATGTAAATAAATAATTATAATCTGTGTTTTGAGTCTAATAAAGATAGGTTCATATAGAATAACTAACTGAACTTGGAAACTCAATGCCTCTTTTCTCAGAAATAGTTATCAAGAAGAGATTACAATGAACCTAGGCCTTTAAAAATGTTACATCTTATTACAGTCTTTTGCTACATTTCAAATATTCTGCAGAATGTAGACTTATCATAACATTACCTGTTTTGGTAGACATGGTTCACATTCAGAAGAGACCTTAGATTAAGTTTCAGAATAACAGTTACAGATAATAAAACAGCATGTTGGAATCTAAGAACAAACAATTTATAAATCCAGTCAGAAAAAATATACAATTTTCCCTTCTAACTCTATAAAATAAAAATCTCATTTTTATATTTCACATTTCAAAATGTCAATTCTGCCCTTCAGCACTTAGAAACATTATGCAAGACTCTGTTCAGTTCTGATTCCAATGAAGTTTAATCATCAGCATGGTCATCATACTAATCTCATTTCAAGTAATTTTCGGTTTTTAGTACATATTTTATTATGTGATGATGAAATTTTCATATCATATCATCTTTAAAAGTACATGTGAACATGTTAGAAAAATTTTTATTCTAGTAGTATGCATTTGTGCACCACAAAATATCATTAAAAGACCATATATTTCACTGTGGACCCATAAGATTTTATTTCCTAGTGACATCATAGCTGTCGTGGATAAGTACAATCTTTGATGTAGAACAAAGGAGAAAATGTTCAAGAAGGCAATACTCAAAATGTAAACTTTTCATTAAGTGATACCAGATGGTATTCCATTTTTTTTAATAAAATAAAGGTATATTTTACCATGAAATGTAGATGAACTTTCTTTTTCCTAGTGGAATGAATCTGACATAATTTTCTTATGCACATACATGAAACCATCACAGTGAATTCCACCATCAAGAATCCCACATCAACAAGAATGGCATGCTAACTAGAATAAGATACATTCCATGCTTATATAATTATATCAAAATGGATTCTATTTTCATGTATAACTAAAAAGAACCAATACCTTTTTAAAAAACATATTACATTATAAAAAACAATTGGTTGCAGAAACAAAGGTTAAAAATGTTTAGGTAAAGAGAAGATAAACACAATATTTCTTTCAAATTTCTGGTGTTAGAAAATGATATATTTGAAGAAAATTCATAGGATTATGTTATAATAATTCCATATTGCTCCTGAATACATCCTGCTAATTCATTCATCCTTAATATCATTGGATAGGCTCTTCCATATTTTAGAACGTTCTCACCATAATCAACTGAAACTCTATGTTTCATTATTCAGTTGAGTATAACTTCATTTGGAAAATCAACCACTTGATTTTCAAATCTTTCCATTGTTAATCACTGCCTCCAAGATGCTGCCTTGAATCTTGTTTACATTTCACATTTCTCTCTTACACTTGGTATTTCAATTTGTTTATACAACTAGTCCACTTAATTTTATTTGTGTTTTTATTCTTATTAATTGGCATAATACTGGTATATTATAGGTGCTACAGAAAAGGAGTCAATAGAAATGACCTAATCTAAAATACTTCAAAGATACATCTAACCTGTGAAACAATATGGAGAGAAATAAATATGCTCCAGCATTTGTCCCTCTCGATATTTAAGACTGCATCACCTTATTTTCCACCTATGTTCTGGAAAGTGCTCACTTTCAGTAATACAGGGACTAAAACAAGAAGTGTTGCATTTAAGAAGTGGGTTGTGGTGGTGGGGTTTGGAGTAAGAAGTACAAAACACAAAGATTAAAAGTTAAATATTACAAGAAAGTCAATGCCTTTTTAGATTAGAATTTTCTCTACCTCAGTGATCTCACTTTTTAAATACCAGTCACGTGTATATATGGATCTTTATTATATCATTCAATCTTAGTTTTACATTTTTTATTTGTTAAACCAAAGAACTTATTTTCCTTGTTCTAATTTCATGCTTACAATGCTTCTTATTGATTTCAATTTGACTTCTCATGCTTTTTTTTTTTTACCTAAAATGAAAAATATATGCTAGATTGACAAGCTGGATTCAGTTCCATGAACAGTTAGGACTTTTAAAATAAATTAAGCTATCTTCATCCTGTTTTATCAGAAATAAAACACATGTACATGATATGTGTGTACTAGAAACTTGCAGTTCCTCTCTTATACTTTGATATTTGTTTATAAGTGCTTCAGTAAAAGAGTAACAGAACTGAATTTAGGAAAGACCCAGGTCTCCATTCTTTAGGCATATTTAATTCTTTCATACTTTCTCTATTCTTTTTCTTACCCAATATAAATGCCATGTTGCAGAAAGAGCAGTATGAGAAGAAAGGGCTTTGGAATATAACCCTATTTAAGTGTATCCTACTGTTGCTCCCATTTATTCATTCATTCATTCAATAATTTACCTATCCACTAAACAATTGTTTACTGGGATGTGTCTGAGCTAACGAAAAATGTTCAAAGAAAAATAAGATACCATCACCATCTCAAGGAGGTAACAATTTAGTAGAATAAGGAAATAAAATATGTTGGATGACATCTTAAGAGTATAAGCCTAGTACAGTGAGGGAACAGGGGTGCAATGGTTTCTTTTTGTTGAGAGTGGGATAAAAGCAAATAAATATTAATAACAGCATTATTTTTGCTTAGAAAGGAGGTAAATGAACAAACTCAGTAATTATGCTTTTGTAACAGCACAGCTTTAGGAAAGGCACTGTAAAATATATCATGTCTACTCCAACATATGTCAAGATAATGTTGCTGCACCTGTAATTAATACTCTCCAGAGGAGCTCTAACATTCTTATTCTGCTGTTCTGGATATGGAAAAATATCTCCCTTTTCATTGCCTTTATTTTCTCTTATACATTGATAAGAGTATAATTTTCAAAATGAGATTTACTAAGAAACTCAGGAAGAATAAAACAATTAACACAAACACAAATAAATACATGATTCTGTGGATATTTCTGGTTGGTACATGTCATTAACAATTCCACTTAATTGCCTAATCATAATATTAAATCACAAACTTCCAAAGTAGGAATCTTAATTACAGAGAAAACTTACTCTTTTGAAGTCAAATCCTGCATGATTCTTCCTTTTCTATAGCCTATGCAATTCATCAGGTGCACCAGCTTTTTTCTCTGAAGATAGCAATTTCCTTCCACTTCTATTTCCATGGCACTAATCTCTGTAAGGTATCCTGTGGATCATTGTACTCACCTCCTAACTTGTCCCAATTTGTTCAGTTTCTAAGATGTATTACCCAAAATTCATTCTTTTCATAGGAACTAAATCATTCAAAAAATATAAAATTGTCAAGTCTCTTAAAGAAAAAACAAAACAAAACAAAACTTCAGTTGTTTCTCCACTGCTCTTCAAGTTGAATATAAACTTATTATTAGGTTCTATAAGGTCCTCTTACCTCTGGTCTCTGCTAATCTTTCTACCTGTACTTAAGAACAGTATCCATTGGCCAACAGTACTCAAGCCACATTGACCTCTCCAGGTTATTTCCATAGCAAAGTACTTTCATACTTTATGATTTTGACATTCTTTTTTTTTTTTTTTTTTGTCTTCTTTAGATATTCTCTTCTCAGTCTTGCCATTGACTAACTTTTTTCTTCAAAGGTCACTTTTAACTTCTATTTACTCTGTTCACAGAACTTGGCACATTCTGGAACCCTCTTGTTTATACATTTGTTTAATTTTGCTCCTCAATAGAAGATAAACTGTCATAGGAAAGGGTATATGTTTTATTATCCATCAGGTCCATAGCAATCACTATGGCAACCAGTACATAACAATGATAAGTATTTTTGACTCAAGTTATATATTGATGATATGAGAGTGAAGTTATTTATTGATGATAGATGACATTAAATTCAAGATTGAGCTGCTTCCTGTCTGGCTTGCTTTCTTAAACACGGTTTCATGTTTCCTTTTTCCACAGGAACTTCTGTTTTATAAGTAAGATTCATCTTTCTAGGCAGCTAACCTAAATTGGTTTCAAGTAGAAAATGCTGATTCCCTTAGTAAGATTCTTAGTTTTTCAGAGGGCATTTTTCCATGTTTGCTGCCTAGGAGTGAACACCAGTTTCCCTCCTTTAGGACTAGGCTTTGTGCTTCACTCCTCCCCTGACTGACTTCTGAAGTCCTTCCTCATCCTCTGTCAGCTCAGAGTTGTGTCTCTTGGAGCATGTACCACTTGAGGCCAGAATTGCTTTCCAAGCAGTATAGTTAAATCCTTATGCCACCACCCCATCACCTCATTTCAGGCCTCTTCCATACTGACAATTGCTAGATATTTGACATTTACCCCTAACTTTTTCAAGACCAAAAAAAGGCTAAAATTTCTCTTTGTGTTCTATCTTCAGAGCAAAGTCATTTGGCCTCTCAAAATACTCACAAGATGGTTAGTATCTTTTCAGATCTAAGTTTCAATGTCACTTAATGCTCAAACATTCTAAGCAACATTTTTTTTTTCAAATGAAAATGAATTTTAAACCAATTTTAAAATAAAACAGATATATTCTCATTATAGATGAATAAATGCTAACGACTCATCTTTCATACATTCCTGGCTGCTAAGAATGGCTAGCTTTTGAACAACTGCATGTATTGAAAGAGCTGAGTTGTTAGAAATGTTGTCAGATAAAAGACTGTTGGCAAAGGAGGCTGCAGTAGAAACAAACTCTCAGACCAGACGTGCTGGTTCCTTTAAGAGGAGTTGTTGAATCATATGGAATGAAAATCATTTCTCTTTTTCCATCTCTCATAGGCTGCATTTAAATGTCCAACAAAAATATCTTATTACATATGAAAGAATTGATTTATTACTTAAGAATTGCTATAGCAGAATATGCTTTAGGAATTCAATAACTACTAACATTTATGATATTTTGAGTTTGTACCTGCCTATGATAATTTTATAAAAGTTCTTAGACCTAGATCTTATTCTAAAGCCTAAGAATTATTTTAAACTGGCAATCTAGGTGAAGTCAATCACAATTCTCTTTTATTACAGTTACAGTATTATAATTACAAAATCTTAACATACTGCCCAAAGCTGATTCATTCACTACTGGATGAATCAACTTAGGATCTTCCTAAACTTTTGGTTTTGTAATTTTGTGAGCCTTTTCAGAGAAAAAATGAATATTTGAAAAAACAATGTTTTTGCCTTAGTAGCATAGACTCTTCTTCAAAAATCTTAGATTGATATGAACTGAATCGATGCTTTAAACATTATCATTTTTTTTCTCATTTTAACAGTGTAAATCTGTTTTTTAAGACTGCAGTGAGTACATATATTTATTTAGATGACCTTCCACTTATGATCGGGTCTGTCCCTAAAAAACAATACTAAATTAAAATTATCATAAGTCTAGTACACTTAATATACCCAAAATATCAGGCATCATTGCTTAGTAGCACAGTAGACTGTATAGTATCCATAGTTTATCATTATGATCACCTTCCTGAATGAGAACTACAGCATCCTGCTGCTGCTCAGCATAAGACAGATCTATCACATATCCATACTTGGGAAAAGACCAAAATTCAAAATTTGAAGGATGATTTTCTTACCATCATGAAGTGAAAAAAACATTAAGTCAAACCATCATAAGGTGAAAAACATCTGCACTTAAATATAACTATGTGTATTTAATAGAGAAGATAAAAATGTCAAAAAATGCAAATCAGTCTTTCAAAATGAAGGTCTTTCAATTACGACATTTATCACTATTTTTCTAAAGAAAAAAAAAGATATTTTTAATCCAGCTCTGCCACAACAGATGTAGGTATTAATAAAGATCCTCCCATCCTCATTCCAGCCAACACATCTAGGCATTTACATAAGAAAGAACATATATTAGCACAAGGGGGAAGGGTTTGGATTTTCCCTTTCTGTTTAGGTAACTCTCATCTGTCTTTCATCTCTTGAATCAGTGTATATAATTAATAGATCTAACACTCAAATATGATACTGGCAATAAGCAATAAACAGTTTAAAGTGAAAAAAGTATAATTGATGTTGACTTTATGGAAATAGTTCATCCATGGGAACATTTCTTTTAATCTTTAAATAATGATGGGCACTTGATATATCTTTTCCCTGCTGATAGAAAGTATATGGTTATGTATTGGCAAATATAAAAAATAAACAATGAGACACAGATCCTTCGTCTTCTGTAGAAATTATAAATTGTTTGCAACAATTTAATCATTAACTAAACAGCTAGATTTTATTGATTATTTATTAAATAGCCACCAGTAAATTTAGATGAGATCAAAATTTAATTAAATCAAAAAAATCTATGAGGTAAATACCATCACTAACAAATTTTCTAAAACAAATTTAATAATTTGAATTTTGCTGCCATTTAGTAACTAACATCTTTTAGTTTAGATATTTCCAGTTAGGCAGCATTACAATCATTATTGAACATTTGCCAAATAATTTTTCATAATTTTATTCTGCATACTTACCCTTGGCAATGTATTTCCTGTGTTCATACTTGTAAACAAGGATTTTTGCAAGTATGTGCTAGAATATATCCTATGCAAGACCAACCTAGATACTCATGATACAGTAGATAAAAACATGAAAAGTTTACCATCTTCCACGTCTTCTCTCCTCCAAACAACTACTGTTTCTCAAAATCACTGTTAAAATCTTCCTCTTTTTATTAGATTAACTCAAATATAACTCACAATTTATTTTAATTAGAGTATCATCTACTATCCATCCTTATTAAATTCTGAGTTATTGTAAACAATAAATAAAAACCTAGCCATATTAAAAAAAACTGGCCATATGTCTCTAATCTACATCTCCTTGTCTCCAATCTTGCAAATTCTCTTTTTATGTCTTTACAAGTCAGCAAGACGTTCACTACCAATTATAGTTGCATATACACCCTAAATTCAGATTCTTCTCCAAAATAAATCAGTCAACACTCAAGTTTCTTTCCACCAGGAAGATTTTCTCTTGCCACAGTGTTTCAAGTTCACCTCATATACCAAACCAACACCTTCACGAACCATGCTCGGAACTCTTTCCCCTACATTAGCTGGCAATCAGGGAAACTCCACCTGGCATAAACGCGAGCCCCACAGAAATATAGGTGCAACCCTGGTGATTGACATGTATATTCTGAGCCATCTCTACATGCATGTTTCTTATGGTCTTTGGTGCTGTTTGGGTAATATGCAGGTATCATGCAGGGGCTCTTATCCAGGAAATAGATGTGGGGGTCTGTAGGTGGAAGCAGATGCCAGATGCAGTTAGGATGGTAAACATGCTTTATTTAGAAGTGGCCACAAACTCCAGTCTCCAGCCTCAGCTTCAGCTCCCACCCAGTTCCATTTTAGTCCTCATTTTGCCCACATTCTTGTCTCCATTAGTCCATTTCACCCTGAGTCTTTTCCATAGGCCCTTTTTATATTCAGGTCAAACAAAGAAGGCACACTGCCAACAGGTTACATAAGTGAAACGGCCTGGGAAAGAGGGGCACATACTCACAACTTAATGTTTATGACCTTGAGTGTATACACAGAATCAGAGTGTTTCTGGCCTTGACTAACCATAACATAGTTCGTTTTCAGCCCTGGCAACAAGCTAAAAATATAACATAGCCAGATGGAAGCCTTGGCAAGGGAGCCTAACTACAGCCATCTGGGGGCCTGTCCTTACAGTGGGATATACTAATTTTATATTGGATTGTTAAAATGTTGCTAGACCTGAATGACCTACAACTTGCTTGTTATGGCAATAACCAGTTCAAGACAGGTAGTTTAACCTCATGGTAACGTGGCATACCACATTTAGGTTCATCATGTTTACCAACATCCAGAAAAATAACAGTAGCTTTCTGAAAGTTGTATAATTCTCTGATACACATGACATGACTACACTCCAGGTTTCTAATGGACAACAATGCAATTCCTTCATTGGTCCACTAATGCCATAGGATCAGATGGGATCATTTTGCCCAAAGAAGCAGTGTCTTTTGTAGCACAGTCTAGACATGCTGTACAACCTGTTCATGCTCTGGGATCCATTCAAAACTGGCAGTCATTTAGTGGATCAGGAGTGTCTTATTGGCGTGCTGTATGCTGCCTCTAGAACTCAGAAAGCACTACTAGGTATTGTGTGACTTCCCCTTGTTTGGAGGAGCAATGTAAATAATTACAGCCTTTGCTTTATATGCAATATCACAGTATGCTCCAGTCCACTGGACTCTCAACTTAATATTGATGCCATTAGACCCTAGGTGACTCTGTGATTTATTTCCCACCTTTTCAAAGGCATGTTTCCACAATGGCTACTAATATTCTAGGCATTTATTTTTCATCTGGTATTATTAGTTTAAGGCCATTGATATATTGGCCCATGTGATATTCTATAGGATGTCTAGTTGCTCCAAGTCTCTTAGATTTTATTATAACAGAAGGAAGCAGTGTTATTATATCCCTAAGGAAAGGATACAAAGCTAAACTGTTGACCTTTTCAAGTAAATATAAAGTGTTCCTAATCCAGGCAGGCACAGTTTCGTTGTTTTTGGAAAATAATTATGGAAACAAATTTACCCATAAATGCTTTAATATCTTTCATATAATATTGTATTAATCTTCTCTATCAATTATTCATCATCTGGCATAGCAACTACATTTCAGTCTTCTATTTGTTGGAGATTTCAGGAATTCATTGTCATCCTCAAGTTTAGCTGGCTTTAAGGCCAGGCTGGTAAATTAATGGAAGATAAAGTCAGAACACTCCACCTGCACTCTAGAGCTTTAACTTAGGAATAGCACTTATTCTGCCACCCTTCATGGGATGCAATGTGTTTATGTTTACTATCTTAAAATCTTTCACCTGACCTTCCACACACTGATATCTTCCACTCTATACAGCACAAATAACAAATGCTGCAAATGAGCCTGTGTTGGATATGTTAGTTTCAATTATACATTTAGCACCTGGGAAAATGACCTGTGGCCTCAGAACCTTTGGATCCATTGTGAGCTGAACCCAGTCCAAACTTTACTCATAAGCCCATTCTAACTGACAGCTCACAATCACATGCTGAGGCTCCTGGTATCATTTTCAGCTCAGGCCCTCATCCGACAGTTTTGAAAGTATTTCCTTATGTCCCTTTTCTCAGTGTATAACTGTCTAAGTAAAATGATCATATATCTTTTTGGGAAAGTACTGGAAACAATCACTGTTCATACTTGCTGTGAAGTTCATGGTCCTTCCCACTAAATTTCTAACTACTACTTTAGTTTATGTATTTTGGGTCCCAAAATTGCCTCAGCTCTGGAAACTGCCCAGGGAATTATGGCTAACTTTTCAACTGCCTTCCCTGGTAATTGCCTCCTGCTTGATGGTTAATTGATTGCTTGATTCTTTTCTTTCTTACTTTTTCTGATTATATAATATGAATCGTAACCTCATTGCCTGCTTACCTCTCTTGTTCTTAGAAAGATTGTATTACATTAACAAACTCTGTAACTCTGCAAATTAGGGTCCTACAGCAGCCACTTTGATGATATATCTCATTGCAATAATTGAGTCTGCCTGACTTCTAACCATGCAACCTCATTTTTTCCTGAGCAATGACACTTACCCTTTGGTCTTCCAGAGCCTGGTATTTTCTTAGCATTGGTTTTTGTTGATAAGAAGGAAGCCCCCCAAAAAGAATTTAACTCTAGGTGAGATTGCCAGTACCTCATCAACATATTCCTTTTTGACTTGGAAAATGTGTTTCCTTTAAGCTCTCTATTAAGCATATTTTCATGTATTTTTTTTTCTTTTTACCCTACATAGTGTATCACTGTGAGTAAATTATTGCTCTCAGTCTTTTAATTCCTCCTTCTACCATCTGCCACAGCAATCTACCTCAATAAATATATTAGTTTTCTACTGCTGCTATAAAAAATGACCACAAATTTAGTGACTTAAAACAATGTAAATTTATCATCTTACAGTTCTGGAAGTCAGGAGTCTGAAAGGAGTCTGAATGGGCACGGCGTTGTCAAGATGGTGTTCTTCCTGGGTGCTCTAGAGGAGAATTTGTTTTCTTATCTTTGTCATCTTTGAGAGTCTGCCTGCATCCCTTGTGGCCATTTCCTTCATCCTCAAAGGCAGCAACAACATTGCCCAAGTTCTTCTCATGTTGCCCTCTATCTAGTTCTTTCTTTCTTCCAGTTTTAAGGTATCTTATATTCACATTTTTACTACCACGATAATTAAGAATAACCTCCCAATTTGAAGATCAATAAATTAGCAATTTTAATAATGTCTGCTACCTTTTCACTTATCCTTATATGTAACATATTTTGGGGATTAGGAGATTTGACCCACCAGATAGTGTGGGTCATTACTTCTACACACTTCTAGTACCCTTCCTACCGATGTTTCTGCATTTCCCAGGGCTCCGTTGGGTATTGAACCCTGTAACCTTGTTTTAAGGTCAGCTATTTTATCAATTAAGCCCAATTAATCAATTGGGCTTGGTCTTCATCCTTCTTTGTCCTCTCATTATAGGAGATGAGATCACTTCATGCAATACCAAGGAAACTGTTGAGTTTTCAATCTGCAATTATCATTAGTTGTGAATTAATCACTCGCAGTCTTTTGTTATCTTTTCTCAAAGCAATAAAGTTTAACAAGCATATTGTGCTTAATGTTATTAGTCCTACTATAGTCCTCCAAGGCCTGATTTATTACAGTTTGTGGACTCTCACCTATTATACCATCCCAGTTCATCACAAGTAGAAGCTTTAACCATTTCATTGCTACCTTGGTCAAGAGATCTCTATGTTCCACATCCAGTTCAAAATTCCAGATATGTCTTCTTTCCGAGAAAAGCCTTGCACTAACATTTCTAGGTTCCCCAGAAAACAGAGTCTAAATGGAGTTTAGCATACAAGAGACAAATTTTTAAAACATATGCTTAGATTAATGCTCCTGAAGGGGAAAGGAAGAAAAACTGGGTAATATCACAAACTAAGCAATTTCAATCAAAGCCCCATAAAACCCTGTAAGGAGCTTTGAAGATAGAAGAATGGCAACCTGGGGCCAGGTTGTTCACTTTAACTGAAGGAATTTCTGAAGCTTTCTGAGAATGGAGATATAAATAGTAAATCCCTCATTCCTAAAGGGAACCTGTGAACATCATAGCATCCATGATAGTGTTACTGGTGATGATGAGTTCCGTTTCCCCAGATGAGAAGACTGAACCCCTGAAAAACACCAAAGTAAGCATAGAAAGCAAGTTTTTTAAAGCATAGAAACAGACTTCTCCTGTGAGGAAGAAGGGGACCCAGAGTTGGTATCAAAAAGTGGAAATGTCCTGCCTCTTTTATACATTTTACATTTTCTTTGTTCTCCTGCCCTCTTCTCCCCTTATCTTGCCTCTTTCCTCTCCCTAGACTGTGTACATGACCAGTGGCCAGAGGATGAACTAAAAGGTAAAAAGCAAATGGGCAGGGGGAGGGCTGCCCAGGAGATGCTTCATTAACTGCCTTTTGAGAGGAACAGTTTCTTATAGGCAGGTAACCTGGATAAATGGGTAGAAGAGGGGAAGGAAGGGCTCTGGAGGCATTAGCATTTCAATACCCCAGAGGCATTCTTTCTTTATTTATTCATTCATTCATTCATTCATTCATTCATTCATTCATTCTAATTAGGTATACATGACAGCAGAATGCATTTTGATTCATTGTACACAAATGGAGCACAACTTTTTTCATTTCTCTGGTTGTACATGATATAGAGTCACACCATATGTGCATTCATACATGTACCTAGGGTAATGATGTCCATCTCATTCCACCATCTTTTCTGTCCCCATGTCTCTTCTCCTCCCCTCCCTCCCTTTGACCAAAGTTTCTGCATTCTTCTCATGCCCCCCCATTATGGATCAGGGTCCACTTATCAGAGAGAATATTGTGTATATATACCACAGTTTCTTTATTCATTCATCTGTTGAAGGGCAACTAGGTTGCTTCCACAGTTTAGCTATTGTGAATTGTGCAGCTATAAACACTGAAGCGGCTGTGTCACTGTAGTATGTTGTAAACCTTCATCATATCGGATTAGGTCCTGATTTCCTTAACAAGATTCCTAAAGTGCAAAAATAAACTCAAGAATCAAGCTGGGGGCAGTGGTACATGCCTATAATCCCAGCGGCTCGGGAGGCTGGTATAAACCTCTCTCTCCCCCTCACTCTCTCGTCTCTACTCCAATGAGTTTTCTCCATTGGACTTTGTTTTATTAGAAACAAAAAGTCAAAAAACCTTTCCATGAACCATCCTAAAACAAGGAATTACAGACACATTAATTACCTGAACACAAGAAACAAAAATAACAAAGTCTTGCATGAAAAGGAAAAAGAAAAAAAAGCAAGATATACAAATTGATAGCTACAAAGTCATCTGCCATCTCTAAATTTCAAGTCCAGATTATATCGAAAGTAGAATATTGAAATTCTGGTAAAATTATTCTATTACACTAAATACAGCATTGAACCATTTTTCTCTATTTTCAGCCAAATTATACTAAGGAAACTTTACATAATAATTTTAGTTACTAATTAATTAATTAAAATATATGACTATCTATTATGTGCCTGGCTTTGTACAAGTAGCTACAGACTAAAGAGGATATTGATGAAGAGGAATCTGCATGGTATAATTGTTTTTTGGATGGCATTAAACAGTAAACAAAAAGTCTGAAAACAAAAATATAGTAACTACAGATTATGATGAATAATTTGATATAAATGTTTTAAATAACTATGAGTGATATGACAAAATGTAAATTAGTAATATATTTTAATAAAATTATTTACTATTAGGTTATCAGTAATCAATGTTATAATTTTTAATGGATTAAAAGTGTTAGAGGTCAAGTGTCCAGTTCGGGAATTCCTTCACTATATTTATGGTCACTTGTGATAATTTCCAATACCATGAGTTCTGACTACAGTTGTTAAGGTAGTAATAACATGGCATACCGTTGACATTAGTTTCTAGATTTCAGAATATTCTAATATAAATTAGATTGTTCTTTTTATAGGATATAAATACCTAATACAGGCATTGCATTATTGGTATATTTCTAAAACTCATTTACAAAATTAATTTGTATTCCACTTTTAATATTAATGTGAATTATCTAAATATTGTTGTTATTTAAAGGATTACAAAAATAGTAATTGCTAAAAAAGAAGACAAAGCATTTTGAAATACATGCAGTTGCTTTATTCTTCTTTGCATGACCATGTACACAGTTTTTGCTTTGTTGTTTTTTAATGGCCATTTCCAAGTCATTTTTATTATACTCCATATAACTTGTCTTTCCTCTCATGATTTTGCCGTAATCTTGTCATTACTATGTAGTAAAACAAAAAGAATCCTTCAATGTAGCCAAGAGGAGTAATCTTAAAATATATGAGTGATGTAAATTCCAAGACATGGAAGGCGATATTGGTGGTTACAGCTTTCACCCTTAAAATTTTTTATACAGAAATAAAAGTCTATAACAATATCTAGAATCACACAATAGAACCATAATAAGAACAAATGTTAGTTCATTACTACAATTTCTTCAATGTTCTAAGAATGTGATTATAACACTCAGATATAATAAAGATCCTTCCGATTGTTTCCATAAATTAAATATTTGAATCAATATAAACAGTGTTTTAATAAAACACAAAATTGAAATGAATTTATTTAATCTTTTATGTTGAAAAAAATACCTAAACTAATTGGTTTTGTGAAAATTCTATGAAAGAGCCTTCTTAACATTTTGGGAGAAAATAGCATTTAATTATAAAGTCCCAAATTTTGACATTTAATTATTTGCACATTATTTCTTTAACAAGTCTAAGATTACTACTCACTATGAAATTATTTAATGCTCAAAGGAAAATTGATTTATTAAAATATTTTTCTTTTAAAATAAATGAGATGGTTTTCACAGATTTATTGCTTTAGTAAATGTTAAATAGGTTTCCTCTAATATAATTATCATCACAGGAATAAATCCCTTATGTAATATAAGAATTACTAGAGAAAATATAAAACTAAACATATGCGTATGTTAGCCATATGATTATTTATTTAGGAGATTATAAGATAATAAAAATTAAATTACTTTTTAAATAAAGAGACATTTTCTTACATATGTATTGAAAAAAGTCCTTTTTATAAAGAATAATGGTTGCACAATTAAATATATGAATATCCACACTTTTTCTTTCTTTTTTATTTTGGTACCGGAGATTGAACTCATAGGTACTCTACCATTGAGCCACATCCTCAACTCTATTTTATGTTTTATTTAAAGGCAGGGTCCTCTGAGTTCTTTAGCACCTCGCTGTTGCTGAGCCTGCCTTTAAACTTGCGATTCTCCTGTCTCAATCTCCCAAAGTGCTGGGATTACAGGCGTATGCCACCGTGCCCAGCTGAATATACACACTATTAAAAAACATTTGCAATTAAAATTCTTCCTCAAAAATTCTAGAAAATATTTTCAAATTCAGATGAAAATTAGAATTAAAGAAATGTTAGAGCAGGGATTATAGCTCAGTGGTAGAGCGCTTGCCTCGCGTGCGTGCGGCACTGGGTTGGATCCTCAGCACCACATAAAAATAAATAAATAAAGATATCGTGTCCATCTACAACTGAAAAAAAATTTAAAAAAAGAAAAGAAATGTTAAATATTTATATTACATGTAATAACTGATAAATATTACTCTATGTGTTGTATTCCATTGTACATTTTTTTTCCAGAGAATTTTCCTCATCATAATACATTTTGCCTGTCTTATATATCTGTTTCTCTGTAACATCTAAATTAGAATAATATTTGCATAATGGTAAGGATCAAAGTTTTATAAATGCTGAAAAGTTGTATTTTGTCAGTTGTACTTTGTAATCTAATAAAGGGTAGCAATTGAAAAATTGAATTTGTGTACTTAATTTCATAACTAATAGTTGTGAAACTATGCCTTTATATATAGTGTTTTTAAATTGCCTGAATAAATTTTTCTTTAATAATCCCAAATAGGTATTTAATAGTTTTGTTGAATTCTTCATTAAGATATTTTGTGATATTCAAATTAAGCCACATTCTAGTATAATTACATTCTTTAAAATATGTAGATGTGGTAATATTAGTAGATATGTTAGACTGTTTGGGCTGCTATAACAAAATGCCTTAGACTAGGGTTAGGATGAAGGCTAAAGTAGTAAATATTTATGTCTATTGTTTCTAAAGCCTAGAAGTTCACAATCAAAATGCCAGCAGTTTTGATTCTTGAGGAAAGCATCTTCCTGGCTTGCAGAGGTCTTCTCTCTGTGGCTTCACACCTCAGAGAGGTAGATAGCTCTGGTGTCTTTTTCTTTTCTTTTGACACAAATTCCATCATCGGAGCTCCACCCTCAGGAACTCCTGTAAACCTTATTGGCTTCCCAAAACCTTTCATTCAAACACCATCACATGAAAAGTTATGGGTTCAGCGTGTAAGTTATAGGGGGAGACAGCATTCATGCCCTGGTTACAACCAAATATTTTTTTGCTATATACCAGAATAAATTATTTCAGTTAGAAGAAATTAAGGTAAATATATTTATTAAAATATTTGGTTGTTTTCATAAATACTCAGAGCAAGCAAAGCTCATTTCATCCCTAGGTAGTTTATCGACTTTATAAACACAGAAACCAGTGGATTGAAGCACTCAATCTACTATGTACTAACTTTTTTAATGCAGGTGAAGTAACCACTGTAGAGTTCAGTTTCATTGTCTTTAAAAGACTGTAAAATACTCTCTTCTTTCCCTTCAATTATTTGGATGATTTGATAGATCAAAACATTCTTAAAGCCAAATACCATAAAATCCTAAGTATAAATTATTATTTAATTTGTTTGGAACTAACAACTAACATTAAGATTTATGCATCCATGTGTGTATGTGTGTGTGTGTGTGTGTGTGTGTGTGTGTGAGAGAGAGAGAGAGAAAGAGAGAGAGAAAGATTGATTAACCAGTCCATGATTATTTACTTACATTTCATTATTTATTATTAAACAAGATTATTTATCATGAATACTTACATTGGAGTTAAGTATAATTTTAAACCAAAATAAAATTTTACTTTCAGATAAAGTCGTTTCTTTAAATCTGCAATCAAGAATCATAGTAATTTTAAAACAATTTTATCTGTCAATCACAAACAAATATAAATCACTGTGAACTTTAGGGCACATTAGAACTATGATAATAAATCTATATTTAAATTATATAAATTGTTTTATAATTTACATGGAAAATTCCAATTTCATTATGTACTTGAAAAAAAATTCCAAGGAAAAGGACCCCATAGGAAGATGGCCAGGCCATAATAACACACTTGCCACACCGTCAGATAAATTTGACTATAGAAGGTGCTGAATGTGATAGATGATGTTTTGCAAAACAGGAAAGAAGGTATCCAATCTCTCAATGTAAGCCTTCAGAAAGAAAATCTCTCATTTAGTCTCCTAAGGCAAAACATAGTTTGACAAAGCGATTATTTTATTTAACAAAATGGATATATGTGTGTCTTTGTTTTACACCTTCTTTGATGATTGAGCAGTGAGGATTGGTAACACAGGAAGGTGGGTAGGCAAATTGACAGATATATATGCTCTCAGAGGCAATTTATGGAAGGAAAAAAGGTCATGTCACTTTTTTTTTTTTTGTCTTTATTCTAAAAAAGAATGCTAGTTTCCTGCAAGGCTCTACCCCAAAATCCAATTGAATATGAGGCAATTATTTTGAGCAAAAGAATTTCCGATGAAAGTATTCAGTGATTCGATGCAAAAAGAAACCTTACACTGTATCCTCAAGGCTTTGACTTCAGCTGTGTCAGCTGAGAGGATTCAGATTCTGAATATAAAATTTTGATTCATCACAAGTTTGACACATGCTGCTTCAAAGAACTGAAGGAGCCTCCAAGTCTCATTCAGAGCTGCAGCCTGGCAACAATTTCATTTTTGATTTCTAAGTTGTTTTCCTTTCACCCTTTTGCTGAACTGAAATCAGAATATGATTCTGAGAAGAGCTGCAGACTGCGACAGATGTATTGCACATAAATATACAGAAACATACAGAAAGCCTGGGGAATATAAGCCACCATTATCCACAAAACTTGTCAATTACATAAAGTTAACTGAAATAAATAGAAATAAATATCACATTAACCTTGCCAATCATAATAAGAAAATTAGTTTTACCTCCCAAGTAATGAGTGCTAAAATCTCTCGAACAATGGAAAAATGAAGTCCAAAAGTAGAATATTCTTGTATGATACCAAAAGAATCACCAGAGAATTAAAAAAAAAAATGATCATTTCCCTTTCCTCCTCCCCCAAGAAGGCATCTGATTTCTTCTTCCTATTGATTTTACAAATTATTTTAAAAACTCAATAAAATGAGTATCATTGGCATGACCACAGCCTGGTTTTTGTACGTTTTTTTTCCCTTCAGTCCATTCACTCACTTCAGCCCCATGGTGTCAAGACTAGGGCAAGAGCAAACCTGTTCAGCACACACTTATCTTTACTCAGTCTTTTTAAAAAAGCATTTCTATTTTCTACATTTATGTTTTTAAGAAGTTGCATCAGTATCCTGGGATCACAAAGATAGGTATGGGAAATTATTCATAATTTATCATAAATATCAGTCAATACTTTTTCCTCAGGAATGCTTGCACTGTGAGGCAAACACAATGGTATCTAATAAGGACTCTAGCTCTGTGTGAGGAAAGTTCAGCTTCCATATGCAGAGAAGGGAAGACACATTTCCCAACAGGAAAATCCTTTCAAAGAACATAGCTCAACTACTTTGACTGTTCTTATGTTTTATCTGTCTAGTGTTTCAATTTTTAATATAATACTATTCAAATATTTTTTGCAATTAAAATGATTAAATTAATAAATATTTTCTGAAGAGGTTTACTTTTAGAAATCTGGAAAACATATTAATCCTAAATTATTTCCTAGTGAATACACATACACACATATATAATTAAATTTTAAACACTTTCCTAATAAAAGTGTGGCCACTTATAATACTAATCAACTCACACATATTAAGGACAAGGAATTTGTCAATTTCCTTGTACCCAGCTTCCTTCAAGGCAACCTAGGACATATCTAAATTAATCATGAATGGAAATAAAGAAAACAAACCATCGACATGATAAGTTTCATTGACATGAAACTTAGTAATTACTCAATTCTGAGACCAATACATTATTTATATTTCATAGTATTAGATGCAAAATTTTGAAAAACTGTGTGAAAAACTTAAATTTCTTATACATACATATATTTTGCTCATGTCTGTTTTCTTATTTCTATTTCATATTTCTCTGCCTTTTACTTCTCTTCATCTTATTTCTTTTTATTTTATTAACATAGACAAATTGTTCCTGCTATGATTTATAGACCATTTGTGTATTTTGTGTTGCAAAATTCATCCATGACTGGTTTGGCAGCCTCCACCTCATCTTCCCTCCCATAGAACAAAATCAAAATAAAATAAAAGACATGATGAAATCTAACACTAAATATAGAAAAATGTTAAGACACTCATTCGTTTTGAGAAATGAGAGAACAACTACAGAATGGAGTGTATTTACTAGGGAATCAATAGCAGATTGTTAAACGATGATTATTTGCTGCATATTGTTCAGCAACCTAAAGAGGATTCCTTGAGTTACAGTAATGTTATTAATTCAAAATTAGCCCTACATCCAAGGGATTATTATCTGTTTCTTTCCTCTTTGTCAATTACAAGTAGTATAAGCACAATATGGATATAATGTCGTTTCACTGTTGTAATAGTAACATCATCTAAAGGAAGACATTTCTCTTAAGGAAATATTTGACAGAAATATACATAACTGTGACCATATAAACCCCTACTGGGTTTTTTAAAATTAGTTCTTGCTTACTGTAGGTTAATATGAAATATTTTTCTCATTTTAATCTTACTTCCAAAAGTCTACTTCTGGAAAAATGATTGCCATTGTGTGTTGCACTAATTAACCATTTAGTTATGTGGATAGAAGATACAGTGCATCTGATATTTATCAAAATGAATGCTATCTACCTAACAGACACTTTAATTAATTTTTTTCTTTCAGCAGCTTCTCTATCATTATTATACATATTCTGGTTGACCAAGGGAGTGTCATAGCATTTCTAGTCTAACCGTTTCATCTATAGAGTAATAAAAGATACAATAACAAATGTAATTAATTTGAGGCCAAATATTTTCTTAAGTAAAACATCTATTGTCTTGGGGCTGCCTGAGCTTCTCTTAGTAGCAATACCAAGAGATTGGAGCTTTCTAAGGTATACACATACACATCAGCAAGTGTTCAAAATGATCCATGGAGGTAAATAAATGACAGAAATTATACTTCTATTTTATTATCTAGACTTTAGAAGAATCTTTGTTTACATTTAAGACACAAGTTCTTCCTGTGGCTGTCACTTGGCCCATATCTGACCTTGTGTGTCATGTGAATTGTATGCAGTATCAACAAGCAAGGGCAAAGTTCTCAGGGAGGGTGCCTGCAGAGCAGCACCCTCACCTCTCAGGTCTTCCACCTGTATTGTAATTTGTTGATGCTTACCTAGACCTGCTTATGTGGATTTGGAAAATACAACATTAAGCTCTCATTAAATTAACTCACAAAACAAGCATATAGATAAGAAAAGTTTCCTTCAAAGAAATCACAGATTTTATACATCAAAAATACAAGCATACAAGAACAAAAAGAAAATGGCAACTGGACACCAGCTACGATTGTAGTACAAGTGCTTTGGGCACACAAATGAGGTTAAAAAATAATGATGCATTTAAATCTATTTAAATCAATTAGCTGGGCTCAATGGCAGAATGCCTATAATCCCAGCAGCTTGGGAGGCTGAAGCAAGAGGATTGTGAGTTCAAAGCCAGGTTTAGCAAAAGCAAGGTGCTAAGTAACTCAGTGAGACCCTGTCTCTAAATAAAATACAAAATAGGGCTGAGGGTGTAGCTCAGTGGTCAGGTGCATCTGAGTTCAATCCCTGGTACCTGTCCAAAATTAAAAAATAAAAAACAACTGGTCATTTACTCTTGGTATTTAAATCCCCATGGAAATTCTATTGAATAAAGATTTATAACCACTATTGTTAACAATAAATTTCTTCTTATATTCATGATGTGCCTTGCAATACCAATAAGTGATACTTAAAGCTCTAATATTTATAAGCCATTTTAAAAAATGTTTCATGGGCTAGGATGCAGTTCAGTGGTACAGTACTTACATACCATGCATAAGGCCCTGGGTTCAATTCCAACATAACAAAAATATAAATAAATTAAAAAATTCTTAATAATTCATGTTTTATCCTATTCTTTGAAAATTTCTAATTTGTGGATATCATTCAGTATTTGAAATAATAAATAAATGAGTAAATAAATAAATAAGCTTTAAAATATGTCATGTTCTGAAACATGAGTGGGCCTATAGACCTACAATTCATTGAAAAGAGCAATATTTCATAAGCCAGGGCAAGAGATTCTTCATGGATTGCTCAGAATTATTTAGGTCTTAGCCAAAATGTAAAAACTTTTAAGTATAAAGTGGTTCGCCATGGTCACTTGGTGTTAAGTTAAACTATTTCATAATACTCACTTTATTCCTTCATTGGACCTTCAAGTAATTTGAGATTACCTTATATATTTATTTGTTTGTTAGAATGTATGTTTCATCCTGGTTTTTGTTATTACTAGGTGTGCTTTCTCTGAAAACTCCAAGTAATTTGCCAAAAAAGGAAAATGTTGGAAACTAATGAATAAAATCAAAAAGGTAAATACGAATTTTTATTTTATGTCTGACAGTTTTTTAAACTGGAAAAATCCTAAGATATTTTCAGAACTTTGTACCTTGGTTTACTCATCAGAGTTTTTCATATATATATCATGTATATAAAAATATATATATAAGAAAAATCCAATTTAGAATTTAAACAATGAAATCTGATAGCCATTTTCAATCATAGAACTCCTTCATTCACTTCCTCTTTGCTTTTATTCCAAATCCCAAAACTTAGCAGATCCCTTTAGGAAAGTGAGCTTCCAGCAAACAAATCACAATAAAGGCTGTGATGACAAATGTTACATGACAAGTATCATAACCATGTTGTTCATTAAAATAATAGAAAAACAAAAGTTAATTGTTCTAATATCTTAACAGTAGAATTGAAAGAGAAATTAAGTTGGATGGATCATGTATTGGTATCTAATCATCTCACCTCTGAACATTCCAGCATTAACACATGAGTTTTGTGGGGGGATATCCAAACCATAACATATTCTTTCATACCAGGTGAAGTGCTCCCTTTCTTTACTGTTTTGGATCCATTCCCTTTATTTATATAAAAATAATATGCTCTAGAGGTTCATATCCTGTTAGGGTATATACTCATATCTATTAATTAAAGCATAAGTAGAATCAAAGTGTAATATAATTGCAGTTCTGCCTTTTGTTTTAAAAGTGAAGAATTTAGTCTCCATAGGGTTCCCCAAGTCTAAATGATTTCATTTTCTTTCCTGTCAAAAATAAATGTGAAACATTGTGTTTTGTTCATAAAAAACTGCTCAAAATTTTATTTTGGGTTGTAGAAGGATTGATTTTTACTTAAAATCAACAATAAAGCCAATAATGTCTTTTTGTATACAAAGCATTAATCAAAATACTAAAACATCTATTTTTCTCTTAGTTCACAATCAGATTAACAAAGTAGAAACACAATGGACAAAGTCTGAATCCTTCAGATAATGGTTATTACATTAATAAAATGTGTGCTTTTGTTGCCTGGAACCTAAGACATTTGGAAATTGTTTTCTGAGTTTATTTTTCATATAACCATTAATCTCAGAAATATATCAGTACCTTGTTTTAATGATATACAAAATATTAATAATTAGCCTCACATTTGAGAAATTATAATCATAACAATCATATGATAATCATTATTTTATCATCTTAAATATCATCATATTATTTAGCATATGAATGTAGTCTTTGTTTAACCAAATAATATTTTAAAGACCATTCTCTAAAATTTGTTAACATACATCTTTCAAAATTTCTGTAGTGACTTTATACATTTGGTGTCTATATATAAAATGATTTCTCTAGGCCTATTTTATTATATTATTTTTACAGTAAGTTTGCAATATATAAGTAATATATAATACACATATAATATAAAAGATATATATTATGCCCATATTAACCATAGTTAATTTCAATGTTTTAAAATTGAATTCTATATTTATATTCATTCAATATTCATTAAACCTTTAAATTATGTGATTTTATTTAAATTAATTACTTAAGTGCATCATAGTCAATTTTCCCCCAATGAAATTCATATGTTTATTTTGGAGAAGTTTTATATATATGTAAATATATATGTATGTATGTATGTGTATATATATATATATATGCACACATATATATATATATATCTTGCATGTGTGCGAGTGTGACTTTGGGAGTGAGAATAACCACTTACAATGATTTAAGAATTAAAAACTTTGCAGACATCATTTCACTCTCTCTGAAAAGTTAAATGTTGCTGAAGTTGCAAACATGTTGTCTTAGTCTAAGGTCTCTAAAAACCAGACATCAAGACACTGTTAGATTTTCAAGAGATGCATTGAGAGGAAAAAATGCTGAAGAGAATCAGAAAAGGAGGGACAGTCAGGACTGAACCCTTTGACAGGGTCTGGGAAAGGGAAGGAAAATTGAGTAGGAAGAATCTCAGGCTGCAAGGAAGTTGAAAGAAAATTTTGGTGACCTTAAAAAGACATTCTCAAGCCAATGTAACCCATTTGAAGAATTCCACAATCCTTGCCTTCCTTCCTGAAGTTTCAGGTCACTGTCCAGAAGTGGTCCATAGGAAGCAGGTCTACTGAGCTAATACAGTGGTGAATTCTAGCACAGAGCACAAGGCAGTCCATTAATCTTGGAAGCTGCAGCATAACAACTGAGACATATATTTCATGTTCACCTTAATCCACCCTCTTTCTCCACTCTGTGTTGAGAAACAGTTCTTATAAGGGACTTCTGATCCTGAGGCTGAGGCAATCCTTAGAAAGGAGAAGTCATTGGATTGAACATTGTCTCCACTGACATGGTTAATCTCAGATCATCCTTCTAATTGTGATTTTTTAATTTCCCACACCTTTAACTATAATCTGGGCAGATCTCGGTGATCTATGAGATGATGTGAATTAAACTGCTATTCCTGAGGAATCTGAACAAGATAATCATTTGTTTCTTAGACCTGGATTGTTACCTTTGTCCATTCACACTTGCTAATACTAGGAAGCACCTAAATAGATACTTTTTTAATCAATATTATCCTCCCTGTCCCACTTTACAGAATACAACATTGCCTCCTCTCAATGAAGAAACATTTACTCTTGTTTGTGTGTTAACTATTCTTTTCTCTTGCAGGTCCCTGGTTATAAGGAGTTCCAAGAAGGTATCTACAAGTAACAGATAGTAGTAACAGAACCCTGGCAAGAAAGCACCCGCTTTGAAGAACAGAACCTCCAACCCTGTAGAATCCAAAACTATGGGGATATCTCGGTGGATCATGGGAGTGACAGAAGTTGAGTCTATTGTGCTTCTGAACTTTAGTCCTGGACTCGTGCATTTTCTTCTTTTGGGATACAGCACAAAATCAAAGCTTCTTATTAAATAAATGTACTATAAACTGAAAAAAAAATCACCTATCCCATTGTTTTGGAGTGTTGTTTGATAGCTAGTGCTTCAGATGCATCTCTTTAAACTATTCCAGCCTTCTCTGAGACCAGCTGCTACTAGATGGTGCTTTATGTGACACAACCAGTGAATTCTGTGGTTTTGAGACCATGCCCATACTTCCATCCTCTGACCAGATCTCTGCCACATGGGCATTTAAAGGTAGCACTAAAGGGATTACAAGTGGTACACACCACACACTCTCATCAAAAGTAGTTGATTTTTTCCTATTTGATTGTCAGAAGAATCATCTCTTGCTTACTTAAAATTCAGAATATTTACTAGAATATTTATCACAATTGATAACTGTATATTAAATCATCAAGTTGTTTTTGACCCTACAGATTCAGTTTATTCCTCACTCAAGAAAGTACCTTCTGCTCTAACTGAATCTTTATTAAAATATTTTGTGTTCTTATCATTTCATGTATATTAGTCAATGGCAGAATGGTTTTTAATCTACTTGGACTTTTCTTGAGAATTCTATGAATCTTCATTTATATATGTATATAAATATAATAATGACATTATATGTATGTTTCTCAATTTATATATATACACACACACACACATACATAGATATATAGGCAAAATACTAAAAATAGAAGTTATATAGAAATTATAGTAACATAAATATTGTTAGCATATTAATCTGCATTACCATCAGGATTCATATGGTTTTTCTAGAATCAGGGTATACCTTGAAATTCTTTATATTTCAAAGAAAAAATGTGCTTTCTTACAATTTTCCTAGATCTTCACAGTCTGTACCACTGACTTCCTTTTCAGAAATAGGACATAAAAATGGACAAAATGGCCAATTGTTTAATGGTACAATAATTTAGCAAGCAAGGAGAATTTAAATTTGGATTTCCAATAGCCCTGTTCTTTGTGCTATCTACAAATTCAGAGATACTATGTTTTTCTTTTGTTAAAATTATTATTATTGTTAAATATATCACTTGTTAATCATAATCAAATGTTTTTGGCATTTCTAGACTTCTTCTACTATTGATAGTAAAATACAAGATCTAGTTCTCTGATGACTATACTTAGGTACATACTGATTTTTTTTCTTAAGAAAGAGAGTTATAATATATGGGACACATGAAAATAGGTGAATATTAGCAAGGTCTTAGGATTATTGTTTCTTTATATATCTGGGTAAGATGTAAAGAACTACTAGAATTTTTTATTTTCTTTTTCCCTTCTGACAGTTTTTAAAATAACATGGTTATGGTTTGAAGGGTTCCCTGTTATAAAGTGACTACTACTTCTCTTTGCTTTTTGCATTCTAATTCATTTAACAAGGTTTAGGGTTAAAGAAGTACATTGTGGTATAATTTAACATTGCATTAAAACTGGAAGTCCTTAAATGTAAAGTCAAGATAAGTTTATTTCTTGTGAAGAATTTTGCTTGCCATGTTAAGTGATTTTCTTTAAGTAATAGTTTCAGTTAGTGAAGCAATTATTTCAAGGAAATCACTAGAATTACAATAGCTTTAGATCTGGGTTGACTCAAATGTGAAGTTATTGAATAAGAACAAATGTATTTATTCATTCTATGAGTTTGAAAGTAAAATGTCTTATAGAAATAATTTTTCCTGAATTTTACCATTATGAAATGATATTAAGAATAGTAACATAATGCCATCTACTTGTTACTTTTGAAAATTACTTAGAGAAACTTTTCCTTGAAATTTTTGGTAGATGATAATACAGGCAACTAACATAATGGTTGTATAATATGGTAAATTACAATGCAATAAATAAAGATACTTATTGTCTTTAATGTTTCTTTCCCCTGGATACTTTAACAAATTCTGCATTTACAGGGCTGATATAAATTTTTGAAAATCCATATTAATTTTCTTTTTGGACAACAGAAATCCTCTATACTTTCTAAAACTTTGTTCCAAAACAAGTGAGTGTCTCCTTAAGTATAGATACTGGTAGACTTAAATCATTAAATTCTGTATTGTGCACAAATCTTTATATAGGTGCATTTTATTTTAGCTTTATTGGTAATACTCAGGAACATTTTAAAGAAAATGTTACTAATTAAGAAACTGTTTAAGACACCAACAGATTTGAATTAAATTACACTAATTTGTGTTCATTCTCCTATTTAGTCTCATAGAATTCAACAATAAAAATCCTTTAAAAGTGAAAAGCAAAAAAAAATACACTATATGTTCTTCATTGGCTCTTTCTCTTTAAGTAAACATCTATTTTTTTCCACCATAAGTAAACCTGTGGAGGACGTTGATAATGTAATTTCTACCACCTATGCTGCATTCTATTTTGTTTGCTCATAGGCTTATTTTCTGTGCTCCAAATTTTTTTGGCTCCATATGTAGGCCTTTGTTTTTCTTTAGATACTTCTAATCTTCTAATTCTCTATACACTGTGTAGACTCTCAAAAAATATGAAAAAAGATGGTAAGTAAGATAAAAGATGAAAATGAGAAATACAATTATTTTTAATTTTTTAATGCAAATGGGTTACATAAAACTTAAACCTGAAAGGAAGATAGTTTTCCTTAACCATGCCAAGGGATACAGACAGAGGTAAGGGCAGGGATGTTTCAGCATTTTAGAGGCTCTAATATGGCTAAAATTTGTTGCACTGCAAAACGACACTATTCCCTAAACTTTCTAAACAGTTACTAATAAGGTAACATTTTACGTGCTTCACTGTGATTATCTCACTTAAGTTTTGGAATCTTCTTGTGCAGTAGGGAATACAATTCTCTTGTCACATATAGATAAACTAAACTTCAGAGAGTTTTAAAAACAAGTAATTTATCACACAAAGCTTCTAATCTTACAATTTTAGAAGAAGTAATAAACAACAGAAAAGAGGAACATTTGGAATCTTAATTTTCAAAGTAGTCAGGAATAAATTATGAAAAGTTCTAACTGTACGAAGTCTTGGTTTAATGACACATTGTTCAAAAATTCTAGAATAAAAAGACAGAACTCGAATAGTTAAGTTTGAATTTTCCGAAAGAAATCTTACATGCAAGTAGGATTTGGACACAAAGGACTCAGGATACATGCCTGTTGGTTAAAGAACCCCCTAACAAGTTGCCAAGCAAGTCTCCAACATTATCTTGGTGTTAACTTTCAGAACCATAAAGGATGAAATTCTTATTGAACATCTAAAATGAGAATACAACACTAGATGTACCATTTAATGCAGTTATGGAGAATTTTGCTGCTCAGGCATAGATTCTCTAGAGAAGATGGCTGAACAAATTTTTTGATAGCATGAAATTCAAGTTTTGGTAAACTATTACAGGTATGTGTGGACATAATTTGTGTAGAATGAGACTGATATATAGTAGTTGGTATTTGTAAGATAATCCATCTTTAATTGCTTGACTTTTAGAAGCTGGGAACCCTCATTGATTGCATGCCATGCAAAAGCGTGTTCATTGAGGTGCGTTATTGTTACTTATTGATTGCAGTTTGCTTAAAATGGTTCCAGTGGCTATGTGTTATCATAATAGAACTTCTGTTCACTGATTATACATGCTAAAACTGATTCTGATGGCTGTCGTGAACAGGGCTACAAAACAATCCAACTTTTCCTTGTAATGTGGCCATATTTTAAATAAATATTAGTATTATTGATATTATTCTTAACTTAGGTGGTCCACAAAATACACTATTTTACCTATAAGTTTTAAAATGTAAAATGTCTGCTCTTTTGAGAAAGATGCCAGATGGTATGAGAGATTTCATTTAAATTGAGGCTTGCATTTATCTACATCAGGCGGGCTTCTGAAAGTGCAGTTGTATCTTTACCTGTGTCATGAGTGAGTGCTTATACCATAGCTTTCTCATTCTCACATATATTATGTAACTAAATAAATGAAGTGCCCTGCAGACGCTGTGAACTATTCTTATGGTATCTGGTGGTTGTAAGAGTAAAATTTTCCTGGATTAATATTTTTCCAGTTTCCTAGAATAAATATGTTTTCCCAATGTTTCTAAAATTAAAATACTCTTTTCTTGGTAAGACTTATTAATTGTGACAAATCAAAACATGGACAAAAATGATGAGAACCCATGAAATTTATGAATAAAGAATTTTTTCTCTAAATTTGAAATATAAAGATTTAAGAAGCAATTCTTATTTTAGTTAACATCAAAGACCTTTCAAATATGTATTTTTATGTAAGCCATTAATTTAGCATTAATATTTTTTTCTTTTGCTAATTGAACCTACTTGGCGAACTTCATTTCCCTGCCTAGTTATTCTTCATGGTAATAAACCACATTAACAATATAGTACAGCCTTTTAAAAATGCAAATTGTTCATCATCCAGATAGTCTAAATTAGCAGTTTTCATGAACGTGTTCTAAGAAGTAATGCAGAAAAATTAATCTAAAATTAGGTGTCAAAAGGTTTTAGCTCTAATCTCAGCACCGGTACTACCTTCTTAATTTTTTAGAAACCAAATGACCTTTCTAGACCTTCAAGTTTTAACCAGTATTACAAGTAATTTTGACAATAAAACTAGGCCTCAGACCATATATATTATATGTGGTCTTTTTTATATATGTGTGTGTGTGTGTGTGTATGATAATTTGATATATGAAGCAAAATTAGAATGCTTAGCTGATTCACAATGACAAGGGCATAATAATTTTTTTCAAAAGCATTCTTACTCTGCAGTTATGCTAATAGACTTGAAAAGATTAATTGCAAAAGTCATAGACTAACAAGCAGAAGATATCTGATGCTCGAAGACATCATTTAATATGTAGAATATGTTTATCACAATGGGAGACTCCAGGTGCTTAATTAGTGATAAACCTGACCTACAGAATAAATTACAAATGCCTTAGAAAGTTGACTACATCCTATATCTCCCATATCATATTTCACTCTTATTTCTGAGTGTTTCAGCTACATAACCCCGATTGTTCATGTAACTGTTCACCTGCATGCTTGAATCATACATGATTTTTTTCCCTCCAAAATAACCTGTATCCTCTTCTTTACCTCTCATGTCTAACCTACAATTTATATAAGACTTTCTTCTATCTCTAAATCAAAGTAATAACAACCTTTTTCCTCCTGATTGGTATTGGAATCTCTCATGGGCTTCTCATATAATTTTAATAAAGAGATAAGGTATTCATCAATATATAGTATTATTTGTATATTATTTCCTCTGTTATATGCAGCTATTTCATTTTTGGAAGTAGTTTCAATAATAAATAATTAAGGCAGACATTTTTACATAACAATCAAAATTGGGAGAATTGCTTCAATCTAAGGATATATGTTGATTAACCACTTCTATTTGTCTGTATGAGATATTCTTAATCAAAAAAACAGTTTGGGGAAAAAACTGGGATTAACCAGCTATAAACATAATTATATAATAGGATTTGATAGTGGCAGAGGCAAACAAGTGATTCTGTAAAGGGAGATATGAGGTACAAATTATTAATCAGAATGATATTTTCCAAAAAAGGTCAAAATATGATTATTAATTTAAATTTTAAGTAACATAGATTTATTGATCAAGTACAGGGCAAGTTTCTATAGCTGAGATAATGAAAAAAGTTTAATGTAATGAATTTTTCTGTGAATATATCACATCAGCCAAAGGTGCATTTTTTCTCAGATAAAAACTAGCTTTAATCATTCTACACTAGGCTTGCAAAACTTCTAAAAGCTGATTAAATAGTAATGGTGTAATACATCTCAAAGTACAGTAACACTAAAAAGAGCTAGAGTAATGTCTAAACTTTTATGGTTTGTGGCCTCCTCTAAGATTTTCTAGTGATTATTTCTTTTACCTTAAAATTTAAGTTCTTGATAGTCCTATGATGACAAAATACTGCTTCAGTAACTACATTATAACAAAATAGGATGTTTGTCCTGAAGTACACAAAAACTGGGTAAACTTTAATTCCTGTAATGCATTTTGTATTTCAGATATAATTTCCCTGTTAAAAAACAATATGCAATGTTAAAAAATTAAGCATACATGAAGAATTACCTAAGGCACTAATAAAATGCAGATTCCCCAGTCTTATTGCTCACTAGTCTGATTCAGTAGTCCTGGATAGGGCCCCAGGAATCTTTCTCCATGGGTGATTCTGAAATCATGTAAAGGATTTCCCATAAGAAGAATGTAGACTAAGTTCCTTCCCCAGACACTTAATGGGATTATTCTTTAATGCAAATTGTTTATGGAAATCCCGATTTGATTTTAGGTCTATTTCATAGTTGAGCAAGACTCATGTTGCTGAGTTTAGCTTCTTTATATGTAGCACAAGATAAGAGCACCTACCTTTCAAAATAGGTGCAAAGATTATAAATGAAATTGCAGAACAGAAAGAACTCAATGAATATTAATTCTCCTTCTTTTCTGTCCTTAAAGCAGTGATATATTTGAGATTGCTGTCAGTTATAATAACCCATTGTATCTCTAAGTGTTAAATCCCAAGTTTGCAAAGAATGCTGCTTTCTAGAAAATGCCAGGCAGAGACTGAGCACCAGAGTCAGACCTCAGGACAAATAAATCACAAAGTGATTAACTGAGCAACTTTGGGTTTCAGTGACTAGTTGACATACATTTCCCTTACAGGACATACATTTTCTCTATATCCCCTACAAGGATGATTAACTGGATCAACTGAGTAGTTGGAATGAAAAGAATGGAGATGTTGTTCGTTATATAAGGAAGGAGGTATTTCTGGCTACAGATCACGATTCACAATCCAATTTGTTTAAATTATCTATCACTCAATATAATTTATCCTTTGAGCTTGATGAACATAGGATGCCTGTCATGACACAGGTATATTAGGAATAATTCATGATTTCACTGTTAAACTCTGTTATACATAGTTTTTGTTCACTCTCTTCTTGGGACACATAATAAGTTGTACCATAAACTGAGAAAGTAGCACCTGATCTGTAGTTATTCATTTTCTTAATTTTTATTTTTTCTTTTTAGTTATACGTGACAGTAGAATCTTTTATGATATAATTATACAAGCATGAAATATATCTTATTCTAATTAGGACCCCATATTTGTGGGTGTACATGATGATGGGACCCATAAAGAAGAATGACTTTATGATATTTGCCAGTAAATTGAAAGAAATGGAGACTATCGTGCTAACTGATAAAAGCAAACCTATAGTTATTTTTGCTTGTGTCCACTGAGGTCCCCAGGTTAACCTGTGACCATTTGATCTCCTAGAACTGTGGGTATCAGCAGAGGCAGCTACAAGTTCCTTCTCTTAGGGCCTCTGGTATGTAGGGTATCTTCATCACAAAAATGAAACATTGAGGAACATGGCATCTTACCCTCATCCAATGTTTGAATCCCTCTACAAGCCTCAGGGCTTGGTTTCCTCCACTTGACACTGTTCCTATGAATTTAGGTGAGAGTTATTTTGTGTCCATTCACCGCATCTCACAAGGTCATTACTTCTGATAGACTAAGGAACCATGCCAAACCTGGGTTCAGCTGTGGCGATGTCTTCAAAAGTCAAGAGAACTATATATTTTTTCAGAAAACAGACCAAACTGATCATTCTTTCAGAAACTGCTGTCAAAACCTTCTCTGAGGTTTTGACCTAGTCTCTAAGACCGAAGAAATTTCTGTTTTGTCTCCTTTTCACTGCCTCTATCCAGTCAGGGCAAGAATTCATTTTTTTTATTGAATATTCCATTATGGACCAGGTTAAGAAAAATCTCAAGAAAACAAACCGTTCATGCTGATCTATATTCTGCTACATTGCTGAGTATGTCAGGACCTTGCCTTAGGAATGCTCAAAAACCTTTTCTATAGGGTGTTATCTCTCCAGTCTCTCAGTCTTTCATTTCCAGAGTTGGTTGGGAACAGAAAAACTGAGTTTCTTTTTTTCTTGACCAACTGCATAAACTGAGTAGTTTTTTTTTTAAATTTATTCCTATAATACTGACCTTTTCCTCAATAAACTGGTTCCTACCTCTAGTCAATATTCAAATAACCCAAGTTCCAGCCAGCCCCTCCCTGCCTCCAAGCTCAGAAGCTGGATAATTTCCATATTAATTGCCCCTTGTCCTACATAATTATAACACAATTTATTAGTAAACTCTCCATGCATTAATTTGTTTTGCCATAGATTTTGAAAAGATAGAAAAATAATATAACAAGCCGAGCACGGTGGCTCAAGCCTGTAATCCCAGCATTTAGGGAGGCTGAGACAGGAGAATCGCAAGTTCAAAAGCCAGCCTCAGCAATGGCGAGGTGCTAAGCAACTCAGTGAGACCCTGTCTACATAAAACACAAAATAGGGCTGGGGATGTGGCTCAGTGGTCGAGTACCCCTGAGTTCAATCCCCAGTACCAAAAAGAAAAGGAAAAGAAAAATAATATAACAAGGTAATTCAGTAATAATGATAGAAATGATGTTCAAATATTAATACACTGAATATTTATTATGTGCTGAGCTGTTTGTTTTCTAAATGATTAACGTGAATTTACAGAGTTCATCAAAATAACCTTAAGAGGTATGCATTGTTAATATTTCCATTTAAAGATGATGACATTGAGGCTTGGCATGGTGGCACATACTTGTAATCCCAACAACACAGGAAGCTAAGGCAGGAAGATCATAAACTCAAAGCCAGCCTCAGCAACTTAGCAAGGCTCTAAACAACTTAGTAAAACCTTATCTCAAAATAAAAAATAAAAAGGGTTGAGGATGTTGCTCAGTGGTTAAGCACCCTTCGATTCATTCCCCAGTGCCTCCCCAAAAAAATACAAATAAAAATTAAAAAAAATAACTAAAAGATATTGACATTGAATCAAAACAAGTAACTTTCCCAAAATCAGTCAGCTAATAAGTGGAATCATCAGAATTGAACCTGGTAATCTGGATCCAGATTGTTTCAGCTGTTCCAGTTTTATCACTTACTAAATGTATGATTTGTGGTAATTAGTCTTT
This sequence comes from Geosciurus inauris, assembly GCA_004024805.1. Classification (NCBI taxonomy): domain Eukaryota; kingdom Metazoa; phylum Chordata; class Mammalia; order Rodentia; family Sciuridae; genus Geosciurus; species Geosciurus inauris. The sequence goes on from PVHX01006840.1 coordinate 58,990, forward strand.
GTTTCCATTTTCTCATCTGTAAAATGGGAACATTAGTGCTGTTCTCAAAGATTTAAATTTCATGATGTAATCTGTTCATTTGCAAAATAGAATGTACAGGGTAATTATTAAAGTAATCAAAGACAAATTCTAAAGTAGTAAGAAAAGATTTTAATCAGTAATGTATCACTGCAATAGAAGAGCCACATGAACTGAATTCAACTTTGATTCATACAGAGGTTACTGTGTTTCATAGGCAGAAGGAGCGAGTAGGAGGGGAGACCCTGGAAACTCAGTAGAGCAACTCAAGTGAAAAATTCGGAAGGGTTGGCCAATGCGAATGTGACTGGAATAGTTATGTCTGCTAGCTTATAGTTTTCAAAGTTAGGATTCTGTCCTCCAGGAGGCTTGAAGACAGAAGCCCTGTCCTTCCTGGTGATTACATTTCAAAGAATGGCTCTCAGGTCCTTAGGAAAGAAAGCCCTGGGTTACAGGAATTTTGCATATAATTCAAACATGATAGATAGATAGATAGATAGATAGATAGATAGATAGATAGATAGATAGATAGAAAGAAAGAATAGATAATAAAAATATTCATAATTATAAACACTTTCTATTAGAGACTCTAGGAAAGGAAAGTCTTTGGCCTGTCATCAGGTATTGGCTGGAACAAATTATATGTGAATTCTTTGGCTGCTCTGAGCTTTCTGAGAGAGAATCTCAGAGGAACCTGATTTGTCCTGGGAATGCGGCTTTATACTGCTAAAATGTTTTGATAATGTCTCTTAATGTGTGTTTGGATGAGCATGGTTGGGTAGGGTAGAGGGCATGAAATCAATTGTGCAGCAAGCCTGTAGTTTTTATTGGCTGTGATTGAGGCCTAACCAAGGATACAACTCAGAGAAGCCTGACAAGAATTAGATCAAGGAGTAAATTTTCATCACCATTTATAGACTTGCAGTTGAAATTGAATGAAGATAGATCAGTAAACTATTAAGAATTGATGGTTATGAAATAAAAATAAAATATAAATTAGAATATGAATGGTTATATACTATTCTTATAACTTTATGCATGTTGTTATGGAAGGAATTATTCAGTGATACTTGTTAAAGCATGATAAGGAAGACTTTACTCAAAACCACTGCAATAGATGTAAGGACACTGCAAAGTGATCTTGCAGTGAAAGAGAGAGATTGGGTTTAACTCCAAATACAGCATAAGCACTTGGGAATTTATAGTCAAGGAGCAGCGTGGGGATTCTGACTAAATCTACCAGCAAGATTGTTACTGATGACAAGCCAGGGTGATCAGATATTACCTGGTGGTAGAGGATGAGGAGCCAGGTCAGATATCAAAAATAGGGGTTCTTGATAAACTGATTAAACAGAGTTCTTGCTAAAACTGGATTTTGTAAGGAGGTACACAGATAAGCTTAGAAATTTCAGTTATCTAAAGTTAGCTAAGCAAAGAATCTTTGTCAGTGTTAAATGCGTAAGGTTATAAATTTATTCGAAGACTCACATAATTCTCATTATACTAGTTGATGTATGTGTGTGTGTGTGTGTGTGTGTGTGTGTGTGTGTGTTACCAGTGAACTTTGCTTTGATCTTCGATAACCATTTTGTATTTGTGGCATTAGCTAAAATCATGGCTTCACATACATTGTTTTATAAGTGGAATAAGAATAGCTTTTATAAACAGAGATATAGGACACACTAGCTGTGTGATATGAAACAGATAATTAAATCCCAAGTTTCAGTTTTCATGTCTCTGAAGTTGTTCCTGGTACATGGAACATAAAATGTTCAGCTCAAGATTATTTTGACCATTTTCTTTGACAAGAAATATTAAACTCATACCCCATACTGGCACACACTGATGCTCAACAGATGGATTAAAGTTACTAATACTGTTATGGATATATATTTGCATAAACGTATATATTTGTTCATATTTGCACTTATGTCAAAATAGTAAGAGTTTGTGTGTGTGAGAGAGAGACAGAGAGGGAGAAGAGAGGGAGAAGGAGGGATGAGAAGAATGGACTTAATATTTTCATTGGTAATGGATTTCTAGAAGTAATTATGTAAACTATGGGATTTCCCTCATGAAAAAGTCAAAATACACCTACACTTCAAATTTCACTGGTTATTAAGGCACATAGGGGCTCATATAAGCCTTTTGTAACCCTTTACTTAACAAATCTGATCTCCTAGAATTTTTTTTCGAAACTGTTCCTAAATTTCAGGAGATCATAGCATTTGAGGCAACTATACATAGCTTTGGTCTTGTTTTGTCTGCTGTTTTTGTCTTTAGTCAGCTTTGGAAGTAGGAAACCATCAGTATATCCATTCTTAAACCCTTCCTGGTTATCAAGATTTTATGAATAAATATAATTTTAAGAGCATGACAGTTTTAGGACTGTATCCAGAAGAGAAGACCAAGACTCCATCCTGATGCAGAGGGTTTCCTGAATGGAGCTTGATTTCTGGGTTTTCCTGAAGTCAGGACACTTGAACAATGGCCAATAAATTAACAGTGGCTTTGGAGTTACATTTGTATCTTTGATCATACTTTGCTCTCCCAAATTTGTACCTCGATGTCCAGAATCTGAGACACCTGAGTGTAAGGACCACTGTACCACTCATTCTGTCTCTGATTTTGCCTATAGGCAAGAAGCCAGCTTGAGAAGGAAACAGTTGAATGGGGGAAAAGCAAAAAAACAAAACAAAACAAAACAAAAAAACCATTGCCTTAGACTAAGGAATAATGGGAAACGTTGCTTTGAAAAGCACTACATTTTCAACCTGATTACATTTCATTTATTTGAATTCAACACGTAGTTTCTCTGTATTTGCTCTTTTTAAAAGATATATTTTTAATACCTGTGTGAGAAGTAAATCTAATTAGCACACACAGAATTCTGAGGATATGTCTCTGCTGACAAATTAAAATAAAATATAGATGATAGAGTAATGGTTTTGAATTTTTAGTTTCTCCAAAGAGAGGGTTTCTACAACATTCAATCTTGGCATACCACTAGGAATAAAGATGCTTCTTTCTTATAACTATTGTTTGGAAAATGTAGAGGGCATTAGAGATATTTTAAGAATTCACTGAAGCACAGCTTCAAACAACATAACTACTTGGGGCCTGCTGGGAAACAAGGTCTCAGACAAACAAACCTGGCAGGTGGCATTGAGGAGCGAATAGTTGTTAGTGCTGCCTTCATGGAGGATACAAGGGTGAGAGATGGAGCATCAAAACAGCAACAAACTGTGGCAAAACAGATGGACACTCTTCATAAACACAGAGGGTTACAGAAATTCGGCTGCCACATTGATTTTTCTTTAAAATAATGCCTTACCCAACATCACTTATGCATTACATGTAAGTAGATTATACAACCTACATTTCAGCATGTGCAAACAACAGTGAGGGATGGGGAACATTCCCTGAGTAATGAATTAGACTTGAAAACATCACAAGTATGCTTGGAAATTTTACTTCATATAAAGTTCATATTTTAAGGCAATTTAAATTACATGTATTTAAATATTATTTTTTTCTTTCTAAAAGTATGTTTTGAAAAGGGGGAAAAATTTTCTTCAGCAACTATTACTATTTTCTTCAGTAACTAGAATTGCATCTACTATATTCTTCAGTAACTAGAATCATATCTACTATTTTAATCTTGAAGAGGCTCATCTTTTAATCTCCATTAGCTCTTTATAACAAAATTCTTATGACTATGACTTGAGTATGGTAGAAGTCAAATAAAAATCTGAGCTGTGTGTTATGAATTTCCAGAGCATCTTTAATTCTTTTTCTCTCTTTCTTCCCAATTTTCTTCAAAATGTGTTAATATACAAATGTTCATTCTTTTGCCATATACTCAATAAGGTCTCAAATTCCCCCCAAAATAAAACATTTTTTCAATGACCTGTCCAACTTGTTTTCTCTTTCACTTCTCAGATTGTTCTTCGTTCGTTTTAAAAATAAATAATTTTCACATCAGTGCCCAATTCCTCAATTCTAAGTTTCTTGTTGTTTTTATGTCTATGAGCTAGCCAATAGAATAATTTATTTTTCCTTAAGAGTTTCCTAGATTTTTCTCCTCCATCATTTTATGTATATTATTAATCAGAAAATCTACCCCATTGTACAATTTACTTAGTAGTTTGCAAGTATCACCTTACAGAGCTTCCCTAGATTTCCTGATTCTCTTAACTACATGGAATCTCAAATATTCACTTATATACAAGTTTGTATTGATCACACTCCTATAGTGCAAAACCCACTTTTTTATTAGCTACTTAGCCATATTTTATAATAAACAACACAGTATTCCTAGAAGTCCTTTTGATGCTCAGTCATCATACACCCAGGCCAATTACAGCAGAAAAAAAAAAAAAAATTAAAACATGATATGGAAACATTTCCAATATTGGGCAGCTGTTCTTTCTGGAAAAAAATGTTCACTAAAAATTTTTAAATTTTTTTTTTAAAGAATTTAACCTTTATTTATTTGTTTTTATATGATGCTGAGAATCAAACCCAGGGCCTCACTTATGCTAGGCAAAGAGTTTACCACTTAGCTATAACCCCAGCCCAAAATTTTTAAATCCTTAAATACAACTGATGAGTCTTCAAAGATCTATAATTTTATATTAGACATATCTAGTTCTTTATGAGGCAAGTTAATATCACTTTAAAATATTCCACTTTGTTTATACTTAGGATAATCCTATAATTCAACACTCAAAGCAGAGCACTTTCAAAATGTAAAGGTCAACTATTAGTAATTATTTTATAAAACAAGTATAATGTAATATTGTCCTAGGCAATGAGTATCCATAACCCTCTCAAAGTGATAGTGCTAAAACTCCACATAATATGCTATTGTGATCTCACTCCTACAGAGTAGTATTGTCTTTATTTAAATATCACATGCTAGTGACTTGGAATTCTGGCTAACACAGTATATAATTAGTGTTATTTATTTATTATTTCATACCTATTCAGTGAGTTTTTCATCAAGTAAAATTTCTAGACAATTTTTTATAGATTCCTGTTTGCCTCTTTCTCTACTTGAAGGTGACCTTCAGAAACATATATGCTACAAGTTTCACACAGAAGGAAATCAAATAAATTGTCCTTTATCATTATAAAATTTATTCTAAGGGGCCAATAGTGAAACAGAAAGGTTAATTATGTGAGCAGCTAAACAAATTGTGTAATTTACAGGGACATGATTGAGCCAACACAAGAGAAATCAGATTATCATATTCTAATTTCCTCATTTTTCATTATGATACAAGGCTCTAAATGACAGTTTCCTCAGGAACAATCTGAACTAACACACATGACTGGATGGTCTAATCACAGTCATACAAATCAGAAATCTAATTCCAGTTAAACTTTTCTAATAATTTCAAGTGGAAAAAGATACATGAGACCATTCATGTAGCAGATTTCTAGGTCCTTTCCTGCCATGTTCGGGCACACTGTGGTAGAGTTTTAACCATCAGTGACTGTAAGCTGTATATGCTGCCATCACTGAAACATAAGAAAGCTGTTGGTCACAAAACTTCTTTTATGCAGTATTAGGTCCAGGTTATGTGCTTATTTTTCTTGATTCATGTCCCATAAATTGATAGATTCTATGTTTCTTCATCATAAGCCACTCTCATTAAACCAGACTCATCCCACAAAGTATTTCCTATATATAGACAGTCAAAATATACTAACAATGTCTTTGGTAGGTGGTCTCTCATTGTCACATACATAAGGAGATTTTAGTGGATCACTTCTCACCCTTTGTTAGGGCACCTCCCACTAAATGTAGAGGATAGTTTACAAGCCATTTACTAATCCTTTTCTACCCAATAGTGGATGAGATTACATAAAAGATGTGGGTTTTTTTCCCTTAGTTTCTAAACAGGGAATCTTCTCAAAAGCAATGCAAACATATATGCTTTTTAACACGTGTTCATATTAAATAAAATAGTTACAGACATTTATGCTTTTACACTTGTTAGGATATTGTCTAGAACCCTATCCAGCCATTCAAAGATGAGAATCAATGAACAATTTACCAATCATATCAATCAGAGTGGTTTAACCAGTCCTATATTTTATGGCAGGTCTTCTGTGTTAAGAGAATCCATATACTTGGTTTGATTCCTGTTTATATATTCAACTGTGCATTTCAGCCATAGAACCCATAGATGAGTGATTCCTGATTTGTATTCAGGAGCTAGACAATAAATATAAAACAATCATTAGGGTTTCACGTTTCTCAATTAGGGGACACAATAAACATTAGTAAAACTAGCTGTGTCACTCAATTGACTTTAATTATTCATAATTGCATTTATTAATGGTTATAAATTCTTACACTATTTTCTCAACAAAATTCATATTTGAAAATAAATCATTTCTTCTCCCCAAATGTGTGTCTATTTGTCCTTGCTGTTTTGAGTATGCCAGTCAATTAATTAGCCACATGATTCAGAAGTGTATTTTAAAGTTTGAGCAGATCTATGAGTCCCATAAACAAAACACCCAACAGTACTTTTAAAATCGTATAGGAAAATCAATTCCAGTTAAATTTTAAGAAACTATTCTAATTAAAGTTAATTTTGCAACTGACTGAGCATATATATCCACATTGAATAAAGTAGTAGCAGGTGTTTATACTTATACATTTGTTAGTATATTGTCTGGAGCTTTTTCCAGCCATTCAAAGATGAGGACCATTGAATAATCTACCAATCATACCATTTACATTTTTTAACCAGTACTCTATTTCATGACATAACCTTCCGTGATAACAGAAACTCCGGCCTCCAGAAATATTGTATATGTTTTTTAAGCATCTTAAAGAACTGACCATTGAAGATTTTTTTCACAGCAAACTATTAAATAAAATGTTAAACTATTGCTTGTTGGATATAAAGAAAACTAAAAGTTGCTTAAGATATTGATATCTAGTTTTGGCCTCCCTGCAATTAGAATTACTATGAAAAGATTACCATTACAACTATGCATTTTGAATCTGAAAAATACATTTATAATTATACAGAGACTATAAAATATAAATGCCAACTGATATCCACTCTGCCAATTATTATCTCTCTCCTCTGTTGTTATATTCCTACAAAAGAATTGCAATTTCGTTACAGTAATTTGTACATTTTCAACTCCCCTCTAAGATTTTAGAAATTGTTCTGGTGATATAAGCCTGCCAGATTCTGGGCATACTCTACGTTATCATCCAAATGATGAATTATTGTTATAGAATTTTAAAGTTGATAAGGGATATTTTCATTACAACATTAGTAATATAAAATTAATGATTTTTAATACTTGTTTTAAAAGCAATTATTTTCTTTTTTCACATCTATATCTTATTGATAGTCTTTGTAAGTAAATATATGAAACTACATGAATGCACTTGAAGCAAGCTTATGCTCTGAGACTGACATGAAAATGTTCCTCATGACATATAACTAGCATTTTCACGCATTGGGCAACAAAATTAAGACAAATAATGACATTTTTTCCAAACCCTTTGAGAAATAAAACAAGTAGACCATAAATCAATGCATCAAAATTTATACATGTTGGAGAACACATCAGTATGTTTAATTTATTTCTCACAGATTTTAAATTGTAAGTAATTAGCTAAATGAGAAAAGATCTTACAGGAAAAAAAGAATTTTATTAAGCTATAACATAAAGTAACAGCTAATAGCCTGAATATTAAAAAAGAAAGGAATAGAAAAAGAAAATACTATGACAGATAGAGGTCAAAGTAACAAAAATCAAGGTGTGATTATTTTTAGGAGAACATAAACATTATGCATTTGTTTATAACCTATAGTGCAAATATTGAATTAGTGATGGTAATACCAATTCATCAATAAATAGTTCATGTAGTGTGCTCATAATATGTATTACATATGTATTATATATTAGACACATCCTCTTGAAGTGAATCACTATGTTAACATAGTCAAAGGGTGACTGATACAGTAGGGTGTCTGCTAGTATGAGTTATATTTTAGCTCTAACACTCTTTGGATCTCTAAATTAAAAATCAAGCATGCTGTTTGATTTCTATATGCCTCTTTTCCAATGCATAAAATGTGGATTAAAAGCAACTACTCACAGATTTGTTGTGAGAAGTAAGGAGTGAATACATTTAATGTTTTTAGGCTCATGTCCAGCACAAACTAATTATATGTAAATGATTTTGAATTACCATTCATATTAATAATGTTTAATTATGACCCTAGCGCCATGAAGCAAAAATAAATGTAATTATTTTTCAAATAGTAAAATTGTGCCTCTAAGAGATGTATTATATTTTCCAAGTTACATGAAGTGAAGATTTTAATTTGAGTACAGTTTGGCTTGACTCCCAAACTCAGAAACATATCTGACACAAAATATTGCTATATGATTAATATAAGCTCTTGAATACATAGTGGGAAAATGCATGCAGATGAAAATGAATAGAATCAAAAAGAAAAATTAACTGATTTTCGCATATGGTAAAGAGAATGGATCAAGAAACTTTAGAGAGGGACAGACATGGACATCTAATTATTTGGTATAACTAATTGATAAAAAGTCATTTTTTTCTCTTCAATTTCCTTTGCAACTTTGTCAAAATAAATTAGTCATATATGTGTTGGACAATTTCTGTACTCCTTTATTATGTTTCAGGTATGTGTATATAATTTTATATATGTATATAATTTTATTAATTTGACATTGCCTTGATTATTTTACCTGAATCATCTTAAAAATAAGACATTTAAAAATAAAACATTCCTTCAATGTTTTATAGTATTCTGTACACAAATCTAGCATGTATTTGATTAGACATGTCCCTGAATATGAGTGTATGCTTGTACATATGTATGCATACATATATAAATAAATTCAAATCACATTTTCTATTGCTAATATGTAGAAATACAATACATTTTCCTTTTGTATGTAGACTGTCTCCTGTCAAGTAGATTAACTCAATTATCGGATATAATACCCTTATTTGTGGAGTCTTTGAGATTTTCAGTGTAATTAGGTACAATTTTTAGCAAATGCATAATAATTTCACTTTTTTAAAACCTATATTACTTTTTAAAATTGTTTGCAGTACTGTAATGGCTAGTGTGTTCCAGTATAGAAAATTTCTATTGATCTATATCCTCTAGATGTATATACAGCTGCATTTTTTCTGCTGATAACACTCTGCAGGGTATTTCTTACATTTGAAAATAGTGTTACTACCAATTCATTATAATTAGATATATATATATGTGAATATACAAATATATTTGTGTTTGTGTGTGTGTGTGTGTACAATAAGAAAACACAAGAACTCTGGGTCAGAAATGAAAACAGTTGATTGAATCAGTCAGCATCAAGAGCAACACCTTAAGAATAGCTCCAGAGTGTCATTCCTCACAAGGTGACATGATGAGAACACATGAAGCATGCTTCACTACAGACATTCTTAATGCTCACAGTTCTGGGAAGCTGGAAAGTCCATGATCAAGAGCTACAGATTTGTATCTTGTGAATGCTCACTTTCTCACTCACAGAAAGCTCCTCCTCCATTGTCCTCACATCGTAGAAGAGACAAAGCAGGACTCTGGAACCTCTTTTATAAAGGACAGACCCTGACTCATGAGCTAGTCACCTGCCAATAGTATCACCTCTTCATATAATCATAATGGGGAGTAGGTTTAACACATGAATTCTAGGAAGACACAAACATTCAGATCATAGCTGCTGCACTTTTTGTGATCTTCCCCAAAGAGTTTCAGCAAAGGACTTTATCTCTAGTACTACAGTAGAATGTCTCCAAGGAGGGAGATATACTTTAATATTCCACATCTGAAGTGCCTTATACAAACGTAGTCCATAAACACAGATGATTAAGCTGAGGAAAAAGTCTAGCTTCAAATTGCTTCAAAATTTTCTGAATCTCTTATAGTGAAGTCTTGTGGTGAAGGTACAGCTTCACCCAGTAGGTGGAGAAAACAGTGGGAATATTGAGTATGGAACTTTTCAGGTACAATGAGATTAGCAGTCATAACTCCAATAATTCAAGAGAGAATATTATTTGAACTCTTAACAGAACAGAAAGAAATGTTATCCTACAAACTTTATGTTTTAAAGTGAACAAAAATTTCTTGATATTTAATTATAATCAACTGTTCTATTTCACCTGTGAATATTCTCACACACTAGTAGTTGAAATTAAAGTTTATGTAACTTTTGTGGAGGGTTGCAAAACCATGTGTGTTAATATTCTTGAAAATCTTTAAAGTTGTGGGCCTATGACTTCCACTTTTAGACCTCTGGACAATGAATGGAAAGATGCTTGTTTTATTATTAAATATTCAAATGATATTTCAAAGATTAAAATTTCAACAAGGGCACAAAAACAAAATAGGTATGAAATTGCGTATACTTATTAGTGGGGTCACATTTTATGAAGGACATTTCCGAAATCAGTTCCATCTCACTGGAGCTTCTCAGCTATATCACAGGCTTAAAAATAAATCAGAGTAGAGGGAAAAAGAAAGAGGATTATGTGAATATTTCTTTAAAGAGGGTTGAAGGGCTCCAAGAAGGCAATGCTCTCATACTCCCCTTCACCTAACAGACCCTCAGGTGGGTCAGAAGAGGAGGGGAAATTATAAATCCTCCCTCAGAAGATTTTCTTCATGTAGTTGCTTAGAAAAATAGAAATCTTCCTGCACTGGAAGAAAAATGGGCTCTAGCATGACTTTTCCTCAAATTTGCAAAAGTGGCACAATAGAAAAAGTTGTATAAGAAGAACAGGATATTTTTAAAGATTATCAGGACAACAAGGTTTGTTCATGAATTTTCTTTGAATCAAAAGTGGACAAGTGAGAAAAAAAGTGTCCTCAAACTGATCAGTTATCCACCCAGGAAAGTAACTAAAAGAAGGCAAAGTGTATATGTGGTACAAACAAAACAAGCAGGAATCCAGGAGGAAAGTAGAACAGCCAACTGAAGCAGGAAGCAAATTGCCAGTTCACAGGACATAAAATTAAAAATTTGCACTTGACATCTCATAAGCATGTCTAAAGCCTCATGAATTTTCACCACTTCCAAGCCCACTAAATCTAACACCAATAAAATCAGACCATATTGAAGCCTCACCACCTCTGCCTACCACGCAGCTTTCCCTACTTCAGCCTCACAGGCTTATAGGTAGCTGGCAGCAGTGAGAAGTCAATCAGCATAAGGGAAAGGCAGATTAAATCTTACTCTTGAACACTGACAAATATGGACTTGATCTTATAAAATTGAGATAGAGTTTGACATTAAGAGATGCAAATAATGCTACTACCTTAGAGAACATAGGTGAGTCATAAGATCCCTCCTAAATTTTCATCAACAGATCAGGAACATGAATGCTCACTGAAAAAAGTTTCACTTTTTTCATATATAATCATGTAATGAATTGTTGGTTTATGATACATGATTTAATTTCTTAAAAGATTATCATATGCTATGACATTTATCAAAGACTACTGACACAATTATAAATTTGTTTTTTAAATTTATACTTCACTACAATAAACAAAAGGAACATTTGTCTAGGAAATAAGGAACCATGACAATAAATCATAAATGATACCAGTTATCTATGAGTAAATAATTTTGACATAGTTTAATCATTTCAAAGTACATTGAACTGTACAACTTTTCTAATTGCTTTATTACATTATTTCCATATATGAATAAATTTCTTAAATAAAAGAGCAATCTTATTGTATATATTGTGACACTAAGTTACCTAATCCCTCTTTTATTCATTCAATAATTTTTAAACTTTAAAGTCTTATTAGTTCACGTCTTTGTAAAAAACTATTGGTTTTCATTTGATTCTTTAGAATGCTCTCATCCCAAAACAATGAAGGGGTAAATTTAGTATGTGTGGAATCCCTCTCAATCATTACTTTTTAAAGACTAAATACATATTGATACTTTAAAGGAGATAAAATTTTAACAGGAAGTGTCATGAAAATCATTTTTTAAGTAAAATTAGGTTATTTCAGCTCATGCCTACAGTCATGTCAAGTGAAAATGCTATTTAATTCACTACATAACACTTTATCTTTTAAATAGAAAAATAATTCATGAAGATCATTTTTTTCTTTGAATAATATAAAGCTATTTTCATGGAAGTAAAGATTCTATGCTTTAGGTTTTAGAGGACAAAAATGTGAAAAGAGATTAGTTCCCATTGTTCCTTCTAGGCTGCAATCTATTAACCGCTATTATAATTAAAAGCTCATCTCAGAAAATGGTGTTAACAATCCAATTTTTGCATGTAATATTTGATAATATTAACCAAATTCAAATGGTTTTTATGGCAGGTCTTTCAAAAGTGTGAATATATTAAAATGGCAAAAAGTAAAGGAATTATTTGAATAATCAGATTTTAAAAGGGGACCTGTACTAATAAATGTATCTCTTCTTCATGTTTAGAAATGTTTTTCTAGTATAAAGGACAGTATTTCCTATGTTTCTCAAATAGTGAGATATTTATTTTTATTTCTATAAGTGATAATTTTTTTGTTTTGAATTTGTTAACTAGAAGACTTTTGTGTCTGTGAAGTAACTTTGGGTGAAGGGTAGGATTGAGGAAACTAAAAATGAATCCTATAATTTTTGACCCAAGATAGTTTTTTCTTTTTAAAATTTCAGTCCTTCACATATGTAATTTAAGCATCTTGTGACCTCCATTGTCTCTAATGAAAAATTAGCTTTTAATCATCCACTGTTAAATTATCATATAAGCAAATAAGTTTTCTCCATTTGCCTTCAAGTTTGTTCTACCCTACTTGAGTTTTGAACATTTTGTCTCTGAAGATCCTAAATCATGCGTTCTTGTCATTCATACAACATGGGATTCATTGTTATGTAGATCTGAAATTCAATGATTTAATTTATATGCATGAGTATTATAGATACTATTTCTTCAAATATTTTATCAACTCATTTCTCACTCTTCTTTGTGGAGTATATTTATGTCTATGTTAAATCACTTAATATATCTCTGAGACCAAGCTGGTTACTACTATAATTACTACCTTCAACATCATCATCATCATCATTACTGTTCTCTCTTTGGAGTAGATAATGTTAATTCATGTGTGATCAAATTCACTTGTTTGTTTTGCCATCTTCACTCTTGTATCCTCAAGTATATATTAATTTCACTTACTATACTTTTCAGCTTTAGTTTCTATTTTTACTTTCAGTTTTTGCTCTTTTTAATCACTCAGATAATGCATTTCCTTAATTATTTTAACATATTTCCCTTGAATTAGTTGAATATATTATACTAGCTTATTTGAAATCTTAACTAAATTCTTAATAGCAACTAACAGTTGTTTATTCTCCACCTTTCTATATAGGTCACATTTTCCTTTTTCTTTGCTTGTCCAGAAATTTTGGGCTCACAGCTTGAAATTGTAGAAAATACATTGCATTAATTGCAAATTATATTACACTCTTAAAAAATACATTGTGTTTTTATTCTGTGCTTGACTATACTAGATAGACCAGGCTAGACTAAAGGAAGACCCTATTTCCCCTATAATGTGATGCTTCTCAGTTCTTTCAGATTCCTGCTGATACTTTCCTTAACCTGTTTTATAACCAAATTTCTGGCCTCATCCTATTTGTTGTTGTCTTGCTTCTGTAATTTCCTCTCTAAATTTCCAGTTTCACTGCCATCTGTGTTCTCTATCCTCTGACAAATTAAAGCAATAATACTTCAGCATTCTCAACGCTGCTCATCAATTCATAAATATACTATTAACAAGAAGCAAATTTGCAATATTTATATAATGAGTTTCTCAGTGGCATATTGCTATCTGATTCTTTTTACTTTTTAGAGGGGAGGAAATTCCTGAGTTCTTTTCAAAATATTCATATGTTAGGGTTCAGTAGCAAACACAGGTAGTGTACATACAAATTTTAGGGATTATTTTTTTTTTGGTAATCATATATCTAGGGTTTCTTGTCATAATTCTTAGCTATTTTGATATTCTTGAACTCTTGTCACCACACTAAACATGCAAATCTGTAGTCATGTGTTGATTATTGGGGTATGTCCCCAACAAAACAGCCACCAGGTGTAATGCTTCTCCTTACCTTTTGTATTGTTTCAAAAATTAAGTACTTTCAAGATTCCAACTGCTCTTGGATGCTTTCCTGCTCTTCAAATAGTTCTTTTTTTTTTACATTTTGTCAAAATTTCATAATTTCTCGAGGGTTTTGTAAATCACTTCCTCACATTACTCACATAATTTTAAAAACAAATTTTATCTTTTTTTTTTGTAGTTCATTTATAGAGCAACTTTAGGTACACAAAAAATTGAAAGAACAGTGCAGAGATATTCCTTATAGTCCCTGCATGCACCCATACATGCCTACACATTGTCAGCATCCTGTGCCAGAAAGATACATTTATTAAAACTGGTGAAATCACCTTGACATCATTATCACCCAAACTTCATAGTTTACATTAGGTTTCACTTTAGAGCTTGTACATTCTATGGATGTAGATAAATGTTTAATGACATGTTATGGTACAATATAGTGTATTTCACAGCCCTGAAAATCATCTGCCTTCTATCCATCCTTCACTTTCTTACATCCTCAGCTCCAGGCAACAAAGATCTGTTTAATGTCTCGACTGTTTTGCCTTTTCCACATAGTTCCACAGAGTTGGAACCATGCAGTATGTAGTCTTTTCAGGTTTGCTTCTTTCACTTAGTAGCATGCATTTAGGGTTTGTCCTTCTCTTTTTGTAATTTGTTGGCTCATTTCTTTTTAGTGTTGTATATTTTTTCATTGTCTGTATATAGTAGTTTATTTACCCATTAACCTATATCTCTTTTGCTTCTAAGTTTTGGCAATTATGAATAAAGCTGCTATAACCATATGTGCTGAAGTTCTTGTGTAGACATAAGTTTTCAGCTCCTTTGGTAAATACTAAAGAGTGGTATTGCTGATTCATAGAAAAGAGTATGTTTAATTCTGAAACCACCAAACTATCTTGCAAAGTGGCTGTATCATTTTTCATTCACAGCAATAATGAGTAACAATTCCTATTCCTCTACATCTTTACCAACTGTGAGTGTTTTGGGTTCAGCTATTCTAATAGGTGTGCAGAGATATCTCTTTGCAGTTTTGATCTCATATACCTTATAAGCCACTGGAATAGCTAAAATTTAGAAGCCCAGCAATACCATGTATTAGTAAAGAGGTATACCTATTGGAACTGCTTGGTAAGCAAAAGTGTAAGAAAGCCCTTTTTAGAAATCTGTTTGCCACTTATAAAATAAATATATCTCTGTTGTAACCCAGCAATTCACTGACTAGGTTTTCATGAAAAAGAAATCACATATCCCCACATGAAAAACAAACAAACAAACAAACAAAGGACTGCATCTTCAGGAAATTTGTTCCAGCAGGCTTTTTAGAGCAGAAAACTATAAACAACTAAAATATCTATCACCAGGAAACTGGGTAAGTGATTATAGCATAAATAACAAAAATTTTAAAAAATTATAATATATAAAATATTATACATAGATTTCAAAGCACTATGTTATTAAAGAAAAAGACACTGTACCCAAATGAAAGTAAAAAATATTCATTTGAGGAAGAAATTATTTGAAATTAGAGTATGGAGATGTTTGAATAACCCTGTGCATATGTAATAAAAACTACTGAATTGCACGCTTTAAGTGAGTTAATTGCATAGTATATAAATTATAACTTCATAAAGTTGTTGAAAAGAAATACAGATTATACAATTATCTATTTACTGTCAGAATCGGTGATTTGAATTACAGTCTGATTGTCCAGGGACAGGAGCACCTGTGCTGAGAAATCCTTGGTCAAAGGCACGAGTTGAGACTGCTCAGTTGCTATGGTGATGCTCTGTTCAAAGGAGGTTCTGTGCATGCCATGGGACTATCAGTCTTGATCCTAAGTTCAGACACCAGCTGCCAGGGGTAAAGAATTATGTTACAAGTTGATAATTATAATTAGGCTGTCCAGAAGTTCATCCTTCATCTTGCATGCTTTGAAGAAACTTTCTCACAAAAAAATCTTTTTGATATTAAGACCTATACAATAAACATGCTGAGCTAGCTCTAGGTTGTTCATCCCTCATCAGGAGATAAAGAACCCCCAGGCCCCAGTTTTTATCTCTATGTGCATCTGTTCTTCTTTTCTCCATCCCCCATCACTCCTGGCCAGTTTCTGAATTAACCACAGAGGAAGTTGCAGCAGTTGGTGCCCAAACAGGGACTGGACACAGGGGGAACTTCTTGAATGGTCAGATGAGAGGAGGCTCTTGAGGAGGCAGATTAGATAGAGATAAGGAGCAAGTTTATAGCCAAATATAAAACATGGGACAGCTAAAATAGACATGATTTTCCAAAGAAAATGATCTCTATTTTTTTGTGCTTATGCTTAAGTCTATGCCTAAATCAAAGAAGGCATTTAGTTGCCTGTGTTCTTAAAATTTGTTACTGAAACTTGCCCCTGGTTCCCTAAAGAGGGAGCAGTAAATATAGAGACTTGGGCATTGGGTACTTTGCATAAAGTAATACTTTAAGGATCCAAGAATAAAAAGGAATAAAGGGGCACTCCAGAAAAAACATAAACACTTTAAGAAAATAGTTTTACAAAAGAAAAAATGATTACAGTAGATTTTCTTATTTCTTAGGTTCTGCTAGATATGTATCTCTCTTAGGCTTTCACTTAAAATGGAAATTGCAGAGGCCTGCAAGAGATACTTGCAGAAAACTGACTAAAACAAAAAAAAAAAAACAAAAGTGTGACTTTTTTAAATCACAAGAAAGACTTATAGAGAATGGGTAAGACAAAAGGAAAAAAGTATCACTTTTAAATCCAAGCCACTTCTGGCTCAGCTGGCTTTCTTATCTGCTTTTACACTTACCAGCCTGCTTTCTTAATATGCTCCTCCCAAATGCTGCAGCCCCAGAAGGAAAAACGGAAAGATCCTAAATGTATAAGCTTTCTTTTTCTTAAAAAATAATTCCCTCCCCCCAAGGACTTCACAGGCTCCCACATTCTTCATACATCTGAACTGACTCTAATTTAGGCTAAAAGTGTACTATGATTTAATAAAGATGTTCTACATGCTCTTTTACTAACGGATTGAGGCATGTAATTTCTTTTAGAACTCTTGTTTTTTAAAATTCTATATTTTTGAGCTCATGGTTTTATGGTGAATTCACAAATGATCTTGAATGACTAAATTAATGTGTTTTCCTGATCAGTCTTATTTTATCTAATTATGGAGGTTTTTACACTCCGTCTTTGCACATAGGCCAAGGTTTTCAAGGTTTAGTTCTCAAACACATTTTAAAAATCTCCTTTTACTAAATCCTAAAAAGGACATAGACATGGTGTTGTTGGGAGTAAATCCAAAAGCCATCAAGGGCAAATAGCTGGCTATTTGAACATTTGATTTCAGTGTCTGTCATGGCTGTTAGATTTTACACTTAGCATTTTCAACTGTGCAGGCCTGTCCTATATTTAAGTCATACTGTAAGTCTGATGAGCTCTATTTTAATTTGTAACAGGTTAAATCTAATGGAGGTTTTAATAAACATCTTTAAGATTCCCTCCTACTTGTAGAGCTCCACTTACAAAAAGTTTTACAAAATTGTTTTTTTGTCTGTTTATATATGTGTGCAACCTGTATATTGTATTGTGTCTATATATGTGTTTGTGTCTACATATTAGTAGATGGTATTAAAATTGACAGACAAATGAGTACTCATAAATTAAAACTTAAGTAAGAAGTGAATTCAAACACCTTTTAGTGTACAAGACTTAGAAAAGAAGTTCAGTTTAAATTGTGTAAACAGATAAAATTAAAGATGTATTTAAAATTACTAATGCACAAGTTTTTCTAGCTGGAAAGACAATAGTGTTGGTTTCTATAAAATATCTAAAGTGTAATATTTATTGCTTCTAGGATTTTTCTTCAAGAAGAAAGAGATGGCTAATACTGTTAACTACCTTTGTTTGATATCTTGGCTTTTTCAGTTAAAAATAAGTAAATTAAATTTAACATAAGTGGGATTGATTTTCATAAATGTGTTTGCTAAAGTAAATATTATTCATTTATAAATTTTAAATTCTAAAATATTAACTGTAAAATATAAAATCACTTACTCTTAATTTCTTAAATTCCATGAGAAAATATATTTAAACATTAAATGTATTTTCATAAATCGGTAAATGAAAAAGTTTGAGATTGCTTTGTTTCAGTGTCTTCATAAAAAATTAAGTTACTAAGAGTTAAGATTATGTCAGGTGTGATTTATATATGAAGAGTGTAAGACGTTTCAGTTGGGTTTCAATTAAAGTAATATAAAAACATAAATGCATTTCATCTTATTAAAATGGAGTAATTTGTCTAAAATCAGAAATTTCATAAGGACTGTTTTGAAAAGTGAATTTAAAAGAGAGATAAGGATACAGATATAAATATTTTTAAAAATTAAAAAGAAAATGTCTCTAGATAAAAAAAAATATTTTGTGTGGTAAAGTAAAAAGTTGTAAAATGTCTAAGTTACAAAAGATTTATTGAGGGTAAATTTCAAAAAGTTTCCATGTAACTAAATTGCTTATATATAATTAGTATAATCAGCTAAAGTTATTTAAGGCTTTTTCCTATTTAAAAAGAAAATTTCTAATCTACAAGGCTGAAGGCTTTGTACTGAGTCTGTGGTATGGAGCATGCTTATAGAAACAGAGAAGAGCAAGCAGCTATTTTTGCAGACATCTGTTACATTTCAGGAGGGAGTGATCAGACTCCTAAGATCATTGTGTACAATTCAAATTCTAGGGATTCATGGTCAATTAGGCTTCCCCAAAAAGAATTTAGAGAGGTGAGGGGAACTGGCCCTTTTCCCCAGACACAAGTTAAATATTAATGCACTGATATAAACCAAAGTATAATCTTCTATGTATTAAAGTAATAAGGATATCTATTAAGATAATTTCTTATGTCTTTTACATTTTATTAATTAGAAAAACTTGTCTTAAAGGAATTGTATTTTGTCTAACTCTGGTTAAATGACAATTATTATTTTAGAGTATTACACTACATTCCAGAGTCTATTTTTTCTTTAAAAGCTGAACTTGGTTAATACAAGAACATCAGTGTAATTGTGGTGCTGTTACTGGCTTCTTTGTATTTTAAAAATATTCATATATAATTCTTCAAAATATAAGGTTTTGGAGAGCACTTTAACAAGCTGGTGTTCTCCAAACTAAAGTTCTCTGAAACAGTAGTCTGTCTCTTGCAGACTTACATAAAAATAACAAATTTAGTTGGAAATTTATTCATGTCCTTTAATATTTTGTAATTAGAGGAAAATAATCTGTCATAAGTTATAAAATTTTACATTATTCTTTACACTGGGATGAAAATGTAAATACATTTTTGAAAGGCAATAAAGAGAGCATTGTTTACTAAAGTTTAACAATATAGAACATGCAGACATTTTGCCACTTTCCCCCCCCAAAAAAAGGGGGTTAAAAGCTCTATTACCTTGTTTGGTTTATGTTTCAGATGTAATGTAAATTATGTTAACTGATTTATATAGACTCAGGGAATGATATATAAAAACTTTATAAAATAATATTTGAGGAAGAGGTAAAGATCAGTTTCAGAAATAAAACACCTTACCTAAGATTTGTCAAGAGTTCACCACATCTGACTTAAGATTCTCACCTTGGGGCTGGGGTTGTGGCTCAATGGTAGAGCACTTGCCTTGCATGTGTGAGGCCCTGGGTTCAATTCTTAGCACCACATATAAATAAATGAATAAAATAAAAGGTCTATCAACAACTAAAAAAAATTTAAAAAAAATTCTCCCCTTATTCCATGTTAGAATAACCATTCAAATTGATTTGAAATTAAGTTCAAAAGATAGATTTTGTTATAAGGATTACTATCATCTTAAAATAAACAAAATTATAATATATAGCTAAGTAAAGTTTGGGGACTACAAAAATTATGTTTTGTTGTTTGTAGCTATCATTCAAACTAAATGTGTTTTTACTTTTATTAATTTTTTAAAATTTTCCATGTAAACTTTATAACTGTTATCTGTTAATGCCTTATAAAACTACAACTTTTAATACAACAACCTAAGTTAACTTGAGATAATAAAGCTATCACCTATAGGACAAACAAGATGTAAAGCTGAATTCCAGTACTTATACTGACCCTATTTCATAATTTTGTTGCTGAGCTTATTGTTAAAGGCAAAAATTGAGTCATACAACTGGTGAGATCTGAGCCTTCTTTCATTGCTGTAATTTTTTTAGTTCAACAACAACATTGACTTTGATAATACATGCTAGGCAGGTTACTTTTGCTAATTTTCCTGGCCAAGTAAGAAATGCACATCGAGCCATTTCTTACTGTTTAGCTACTTTTGCAATGCTAGGCTGTCCTCTACAAATTAAAATTTGTAATGCTCCAGCTTATACCAGTTCTTTTTGATAGTCTTGTTATCAATATCATATTGATCACTGAGCAGGTATTCCTTATAATCCTCAAGGCCAGGCTATTGTAAAATGGGCTCACTTGTCCCTAAGTTACAAGTATAAAAACAAAAAGAGGGACACAGAACCTCACAAAATAGTTTAAATTATGCTCTTTTTGTTTTAAATTTTTAAAAATTGTGATGCTGAGGGTTGCATTTATCCTGAGTGACACATGGCTCCCACTCTAATAGGCCCATCAGACCTAGTCTGGTGGATAAATTTACAAACAGGACAATGAAATGAATCAGATCCAGTGATAACATGGGGTAGAGGCCATTCTTGTGTCTTTCCAGAAGATGCAACTCATCCTAAGCTTGCTATTCATCATCACCATGGAGGATCTTGAGCAACAGTTAAAACAACTGAAGAACCTGACCCATTGGTCTGAGGAGATGGTCAAATAATAGGGAAGAACTAAATCTCCAGTACCATGTTTGTGGCTATACTGGTTTTATTAATCTGTAAGTTATGTAAGTTTCATGGGGAAAATTATTGGACTTATTTCTCAGATACACCTTTAGTGCACCCAGCTGTATGGACTGGAGAATCTATTCCAATATTTACCAATACACACAAGATGGGAGGTTTTACAGATAAATATCTTACCTCTGTTCATACAACTGGTTTTAATTATACTGGATATAGTGGGAGTCTACCTATATGTTTGTTCCACAATGAAAATGCTAGCTGTTTAAAAGTGATCCCAGAAAAACTGTGAGTATATGGGGGAGCCAGTGCAGCCAATATCACTGGCCCCTGAGATTTGAACTTGTATGTCAGTCAGTTATAAAAATGGAACTCCCCAAAGACATAACTGTTTTTCCCACAGAGCATCCACCAGTACTCTATTGCCCTAATTATACTAAAATGGAATTGAATGCCTTTCCTGAATGGGAGGGATGTGCTGACATTTTGCCAGTGCAACATAATGTCTCTCGAAGTCATAAGTATATTCTGGATTTGTCCCAAAGAATTGATTATAGACACCCACATCAGGAATTTATGACTCCTGAATGCTTTGTTATTAATATTCTGACCTTCAGTTGTGGTGGTGGCGTACAAAAAAAATCTGTGGCTTTTAACAGCTTTCTTAGATTACATCAATTATACTGGCAGCTCCTAACTGATCTTGTGGACAAGAGCTGTAAAGTGGCTCCCTGCTATGGCCTGCAGGCCTGTGTACAATCTTGTTATGTTTTAATTTCTGGGAATATAAAAGTAAATAGCACAAGATAAAAATATCATGTAACTTGTCAAAGCTGCAATCTGACTAATTGTATTACCAAGAATAATAGAGAATAAGAAGTGTTTGTTTTACCACAACCCTCATTTGTTTTAATCCCACCTAACATTTCAGAGCCCTGATATTCTGATGCTGTAATGCAAGTCCCAAAACAGATTTATATCCAGGTAAATAGACACCAGCATGCTTTTGGTCTTATTGCATTTGGAGTAGTCACCTTGATATCTGTTTTGGTCTCTGCCATGATATCCATCATAGCCTCATTCTCTTAATATTTGGCTCACATTACTTCCAAAGCTCTACAGAATCAGGTAAATACTTATGACAAGGTGTAAACTAAATTAAAATCCCTGGAAGCTACAGGTATATATATAGAAAACAAGCTTTCTGTTAAATTCAGACAGTGGCTTCACTGCCATGCTGGCTACAAAGTTGTTTGTGTTACAGCAGCAAGATATAACACTTCTCAATGTGATTGGTAGAAAGTTAAAAATCGTTTAGTGGACATTTAGCATAGAAATAATGACAGTCTAGACCTCATGAAGTTATATCATCACATCAATATTATTCACAAAGCAGGGATGATCTTGTGGATTCTGCATGGCTTGCTGAACAAATACTTAATGATTTAACTGGTTTTAATCCTTGAAATGTGTTAAAACATAAAATATGGTACATTTTTGGAATTATGTGTTTGCTACTGTATTCTTTTATGTTATAAACATAAGATGCCATATCTTCTGAGAAGAAATGTGGAAACTCCAAATAATAGCTCAATACTTGTGTTTAAAAATAAAAAAGGGAAAGATGTCCAGAATGGTGACTTGAATTACTGTCTTTGATTGTGTGGTAACATGAGCATGCCTGTGCTGGTAAATCCTGGTGCAAAGGCAGTTGAGACTGCCCAGTTTCTATGGTGACACCCTGTTCAAAGGAGGTTCTGTGCTTAGCATAGAACACACTCTTGACCCTGAATTTGAACACCAGCTGCTGGGGGTAAAGAATTATGAGCTCAGTTGATAATTATAATTGGGCCTCTAGTCTTTGACCTTGGTCCCGCTTGCTTTGAAGAAACTTTCTCATAAAGAACACTTTTGATGTTAAAACCTATACAATACACATGCTGAGCTAGCTCTGGGTCATTACATCTCAGGGTATAATGAACCACTTGGTCTCAGCTTTTTCTCTATGTCTGTCTGTCTGTCTTTTCTAATCCCTTATTGCCCCTTGCCAGGTTTCTGAATTAATGACCATGCATGTCATGGCATTCAGCCATCTTCTCAATTGTAACTCTTCCTTACATTGTTGAAACTTTTACCAACTCAACATGTGTACTAATTCCATTGCTTCTCCATCTTCTTGAATGAATGAAACTTCATATGCTATATGACTTTATTCATGTTCCAGTCATATTCTTGTTCTATTGTTTTGAACACACATGTGGTTATTCTGATAGCATAACTGGGAAAAGAAAAAACAACACATTTTCTTGGATCACCATCCAGTTATTTGGAGAATGCAACTACAAGAATAAATGAGAAAAAGATTTTAAATATTAAATAATTTTATATTATCACATATCAACAGATAAATATACTTACATATGTATATATATATATATATATATATACACATTTCTGGATACAATGAAAAAAAATCAATATTAAAGTAGGTGAAGAGGAGTAAAAGCAACATAAAATTGTGCGGTAGAATGAAGACCCCCCCAAACAGGAGAATAATGTAAAACAGACAATATTGTCTTATCAAAGCTATACATTTTTCTCTTTTTTATTGGAGAGAATAATTAGAAGTATATATCAGAACTTTATTTGATGTCAGTTTTGATTTTATGTATATAAAACTATGCTTGGGTTAATTGAGGAGCTAAATGTTCAGTATTGAATAAAGTAAAAGATATGAAAAAGCAATACACAGGGAGAAAAGGAGGACAATGGATCCCAAGTACAGAAGGAAAGGAACAAGCTTGGACATTCACCATTTACCAGCAACAATGGTCTCTGAACTTTCACAATTTCCTGTATCAACAACTGTTCCTCTGACTATTCTGAAATGACTCAGTCTCACTAAATCCAATAAAACTAAGGCCCCTACTGTAACCAGTTGCTGTTTTCTCTCATGAAAATGTGTCCCTCTAGTGCTTAATAAAGCACTGATGCTCCATTGAGATCTGTCTCCATTTCTTTTTCTTTCTCTTTCATTTTGCTTTTATTTGGTGCCAAAACCTGAAATGAGGATTTGGGGCTATTTATCCCTCCTCATCCTAATGAACCTCTACTGCTTTTTCATATTTTTACCATTTCTATCTCCAATACTAAAAGTTAGTAAAATTGTGTTAAATGGCTGATGAGACCTTGAGAGCCTTGAGACCATTGAGACCATTGACTACCCAGCACTTCAGTAGCTCTCTGAAGCTGGTGAAGCACCCAGCCATGACTAGCACAGCTGAATTCCCAGACTGACTGTTTTGTTTTGTTTTTTTTCTCTCTCTCTTCCTTTTCACCTTATAGAAGGAGACCCTTCACACTTTCCAAGTCCTCTTTGGCTAAATGATGGCTGGTACAAAACCTGAAACTGATCCCATTCTTGGACTGGGTTTTTGCTGCCTTATTGCTATGTGGAAGGAGCAAAGACCTGTATTATGGCCTTTATTGATGTTGGAGACATTCTCTTTCCAATCCTCTCCTAATTCCTCCCTTCTCTTACATACTTAGACCTCCAGATCAGAAGTTCTTTATTTTTCCATTTTTTCCTGCATGCAACAACAGCAGCCTCATTATTCAGAAAAGTAAGATCCCTTCTGGTCTCCTGCATAGGCAACTTGTCTGAGACCCTCTCTCTTTTTAGGGATCCCTTACCACTGATATTATAGAAAGGGATGCTCTTTTATTTCTCTCATTCTCTGGTGAAACTCTGTCTGGTGATGGGAGACATCAAAGGACTCTTTGATCTCAATTGCCACTGCAGTCAAACCTCTCCAACATGGGAGCTTCCTTCCTGCAGTACTTCCCCTTAGGTTGTCTCATAAATAATATTAAGAACTTTTAATTCCAAACTGACATTAAAATTAGATGCCTCATTAGTCTTAGTACTCATCTGGCTGCAATCTAAATCAGACAATCTAAGTCAAAGGCTCAAATTCAGAATTCAGGATCTTTGACCCAGAAATCCTCCAAGACTTAGACAATTTTATCCAACAAAATTGGCAAATGGCCTGAAGTTCCTTACCTTCACGCTTTTTTTTACTTTCACTCAAGGGTCTCATTTTGTCAACCTTGCTCTGCTCTACAATAAATATTTTCTGACTCCCCATTCCATAAGTCCCCTAGATCAGGTCCTGATCCTCAGCCCACTTCTTCATTTACTGCCTCTGAAATATAAAATGTACCCTGACCAAAATTAAGGAAACCTGGAGGCTATGAAGAAAAGTTTTGTAGACAAAT
Source organism: Geosciurus inauris (assembly GCA_004024805.1). Classification (NCBI taxonomy): domain Eukaryota; kingdom Metazoa; phylum Chordata; class Mammalia; order Rodentia; family Sciuridae; genus Geosciurus; species Geosciurus inauris. Next base: position 84,361 of record PVHX01006840.1, read on the forward strand.
CTTCCTAACCTACCACATTGGTAAGCTTGATATGTTTCTGTAATTTCTAGTAAATGGGTCCACTGTGCTGACTCCAATAGCCTTTTTTTCCCAAGAAACAATTTACCTGCAGCCCTGCCTCACCTCTGTGTACAGGATATGTCACATTGCTTAGTAAACTGTGTTCACTGCAGAAGAAATGAAGGCTCATTCCCCTTCACCCAGGTATTGTGGATGTCAGTCCTGACTTGCTTCAATTTCTTTTATGTGGGAGAAATTTTTTGTGTGGGACAGAGCAAGGCTTGAAACAACAGAAGGCAGCTGGCTAGGGCCACTTCATGGTGCTGCATGAAATTCTCATGTTCCAAGTCTCACCCTGACAGCCTTCAGGGTTACCACTATCTGTCTCTGTTTCTCATTGACCTGTGCTGATGGTGGAGTGTACCTATAAATCCAGGATCCTGAGATAAAATCTTGATCTGATCTGAAGTATTTAGGAAAGAGGTGACCCATTAACCTCCATAGTGTGAGCCAAGCAACCTCCCCCTCTTCAAAAATACTTCTACTCCAGATATGTCCATACCATCTGCTTCTTAAAGAGGGAGAGATTCTCAAGAAAGAGCTGTCCTAGCTTTAAAATTAGACTATCTTCTCTAGACTCTCACAAGACATTTTCTCCTGTACTCCCCCCAACTGGCAGGAAAAAGACCAGAAAAATCTGTCTCATTTAATTAGAGTAAAACTGTGCCTCATCTATCCAAGTTTAGGAATCCAAATTATTTATTTTCTCTAGTGGAGATATCAACCAGAGCACTAACAGGATTACCTCCCACTTCAAATTGAGGAGCACAGTATGAGATCATGGTTCTGTGAGTATGAGGAACCAAAAGGACAATGGAAACATGTAAGAAATTTTAAGAACACAACTAGCTGGCAAATATCCTCCCTTAAATTAAAATAGTTAATTGCAGTTGAGAGTAATTTTCTTCATTCAAATCTTGCCTGATTACCAACTGGGGAAATAAAAAATGGTTAAAATTTTCTATGCGTGAGGTTTAGATCAAAGTAGCAGCTTCCCTTACTTCTTAGCTTCTGTCGGATCTCTATCTCTCCAAGGCTTACAGAGCCTACAGAGCTTGCAAGACTTACAATATACTTACCTATAGAGGTAATTTCCCAAAACCAATTTGAGACCAAAAGAAAAAAAATTGTCAATTTTAAATCCAAGCCATTTGTGGAAACTAATAGCTGACTATCTTATCTACTCGTTATAATCTCCCACACTTCTTTCTTAACAAGTGTCTACCTAAACACTATAGAACAAGGAAGGAAGATGAAATTATATATACCTGTCTTCTGAGACTTGAGAATCTTTGCCTAAGGATGTTGGTGTTCTCTCATTTTTTCAATGACTGAACTGACTCTAATCTGACCCAAAAGTGCGTTTTGATCTGATAAAGATGTTCTGCATGTTCCTTTACTAATTATGGCCCTGTTATTTATTTTAGAACTTCTATTTTGTAAAATTCTATATTTTTGAGCTCATGGTTTTATGGTGAATTCTTATTTGATCTTGCATACCTAAATTAAACATATTTCTAATCAGTCTTATTTTATGTAACTTAGATGTTTTTACACTCTGTCTTTGTTCAGAGGGCAAATTCTTAAGAGTTAGATCTCAAATATATTGGAGAATCTCCTTTTTACAAAATTTTAAAAGTAACATAAACATGGTGATTTGGGGAATAAATTTGATAGCCATTGAGGACAAATGGCCATCTCAGTGTCTACCATTGCTGTTAGATTTTACACCTAGAATTGCCCACTGCACAGGCCTCTGTATTTAAGTCATAATGTAAAAGTTGATAAGACCCATTTTAATTTCTATCACTTTAAATCTAGTAGAGGATTTAATAATCATCTGTAACATTGCTTTCTACCTGTGGATATCTACCTACAAACAGCTATAAGATCTCTGTTTCCTGTATGTTTTATGTATGTATGCATACCTGTGTATTGTGTTGTGTCTACATATGTGCTTGTGCCTATATATAATGTACTTGATATCAAAATTGGCATGTAGAAAAATGAGTCCTCAAAAATTAAAATTTAAAAGAAAAATGGATCCAAATACCTTTTAGTTCATGAGACTTAAAAAGTTCAATTTCAATTATATAAACAGATGACAGTAAAGATGTCTTTAAAATTATTAACTCACAAGTTTTTCTAGGTGGCAAGACAATTATGAGAGTATTGGTTTCTATAAAATGTTTAGAATGCAATATCTATTGTTTCTAGAATTTTTCTTTAACAGGCAAGAAAGGTAATACTGTTAACTACACTTGTCTGATACCTTGGTTTTTACAGTTAAAATGAACAAATTAGATTTAACATCAATATCAATGGGATTAATCACAAATATGTTTGTTAGAGAAGATATCTGATTGATTTACAAAGAAAGTGCTAAAAACATCAACTGGTAGATATAAAATCAAGTATTCTTGACTTTTTAAATTCCATAAGGTTACATATTTAAACATTCAATGTGTTTTCATAAATTGGTAAATGAAAAAAATCTTTAAGATTATTTTGTTTCTGGGTCTTCACTAAAGCAAGGTTATAAGAGTTAAAGATTCTATCAGACGTAATTTATATGCAAAAGTATAAGAAATTTCAGTTGGGTTTAAAGTACCAAAAAATTATAAAATATTTTATTTTATTAAAGTGGATTAATATGCCTAAGTTCAGAAATTTCATAAAGATTGTTTCAGTATGTGAAATTTAAAAAGGGGGTCAACAGCTAAGACATTGATATGAGAAGGTTCTAGGTATGAAAATATGTTTTCCTTCCAAAAGTACAACTTACAGACAGGATGTAAGGCTAACTTCCATCACTAATACTGATCCCAATTATATAGAAGGGGTAAATAACGATAATGTTATAGACATTGAAGATAAAACTCAGTACTCCTACTTTAAGACTGATAAAACTGTCTTGATGAATATTTAAGACCAAAACCTGGTGACTAGAGTGAAGGAATAAAAGGGCCAAGCAAAAAAAAAAAAAAATAGATAATATTTGGCTCTTGTCTTCTGAGGTTATCATGAGCCTAGGGATATTAAGGGACTTCTCTAAAGCCTTTGCAACTCTGGGCCACATGACCTCTCAAACAGGAAAATTAATGAGACCCTGGAGAACAAAAGGCTGACAAACGCACATGCTGCAAAGAGGAGGGTATTGAAGAAGGAGATAACCCTGATGCTTCTAAGAGAAGGCATATAAGCAAGGAGATTCTGACCCATCCTGGCCAATGACACTAAAGGGGTTAAGTGGCTGCTCATAGTTTCCCAAGAGTGACTGCCTGAGGGAACTCAGCTAATTCTGAACAATAGATAAAAACAAGGTTAATTTGACCAGCTTGGTCTTAAACACCTATCCAAAAGAGTTATAACCAAAGTATAGCCATACCTGGGCATTTGAAAAAAGACAATAGTTCTTTATTGGAACTTAAGACATGTTACCCTTATCAAGAATAAGTAAGACTACAGACTATAAAAGAGGGATTCTTAGACAGGAGTGCCTAATAACTATCCAAAAACAAAATCAGAAGCTTAATTGGTTAATTTAAGGCCTAATTATCTTCCTAACCTCCTACATAGACAGACTTGATCTGTTTGCTAGTATGATTATCTAATACAGGCATCTCTACTAAGCACAGAGGTTATGCCAATAGAAATGTATTTCACAAAAATCAGAGGACATGAGATAGCTTAACTACATCTTACGGGATATATGTGACATTATAAAAACTAAGTGTTGTGTTAACATTTCTAATAACTCTGACAATGTAACTAATACCTTAAAGATTTATATTCCCAAGTAGAGTTCATGTCCTCACTGGCCTTGTCATGGGAAAAACTTCTTAGCTCTTACATCTCCTGGTGAAAACTTACTGGTTTCTATCATCATAATGATATTCATTTGCATGTTTCATGCTACATTTATTTTTGTTTTTCTCATAGAAGCAACACCCCCTCAGAATAATTTACAACCTGTTCTTTCTGAACTACATTTTTGTCACAGACCCTTCAATTGATCCAAAAAATCCCTAAAGAGAAACCCAAACTGTTTTCCTCATGTTGCCTCCTCTCAGCCCTAAACAGTCAGAGGGGTCATCATTCATTTCCCTTATAGCACTAAGGGTTCCTTTAATCAAAAGAGAGATTGAGACATGGGCAAAAAGACAGTGTAGATGATGAATGATTGGGTCAGGCACCTGGACTCTTATGTGATGACAGCTTTTGATGTTGCTGTTTTCTGATACTGGACACCAAATTCAGAATAATAAAAGTGACCTCATATCTTTTGTCCTGGTATGTAGAACCAAAGGCTCCCTCCCTTCCCTCATTATTCACGACAAAGTCCTCTCAAATACCTGGCACATTTAGCAAATACTTGTTGAATAGAAAAACAAATGAGTATGAAATACTTATTTAACCATAAGTATAGATACTAAATATAATATAATACATACTAATAAGATAGATACTAAATATCTATCTATTAATAGATATTTAGGTTGATTTATCTTTTCCACTGTTACAATACTGTAATAAGGATTACTGTAAATTTATTTTTGCCTGTGTCTCCAATTATTTCCTTAGAATAGCATCCTATTAATTGTATCTTGAATCAATAAATGTGAAAATTTAAAATAGCTTCATAATTTGCAAGATGCTTTCCAGACAATTTTTCAATTGGGCTGTATTATGATGTCAGGGAGACCTCTATGATCCTTGCACCTTGTCTTCTCACATGTCATCAGGGCCTTACAAATGGTAACCAGGTGCTTTACCACTGAGCTCCATCTCCAGTCCATTGAAGCAAGTTTAACACAAAATGTTGATGCATGCTTCTAATCAATTTGTACAGAAAATTTTGTGTGTTGGGGGAGTTAATACCACAACTTTCTGTTCTTCCTCCATTCATTTCATCTCAGTCCTCTTTGCTGATGCCTCTCCTATTCCTGACTTCTAAATATTGGAGTACCCAGGGCTCTTCTTCATTCTACTCCATTACCTAGATAATCTCATTCCATCCACAGTTTAACTACTTATTCACATACTTTTGGCTTCCAAATTCACATATGTGACCTTGATCTCCCCTGAAATCCAGATTCATGCTTACAACTACTCAGATTGCCTCTACACTTGGTTCTCAACAGGTATCTCACATGTAACCTTTTCCAGAGTCAGTCTCTGGATTCCTTGCTCCCAAAATCTACTGCTCCAATAGTATTTTTCATATCAATAATTAAGACCAGAATGCACTCCATTGTTCAGATTAAAACTCTGGAGTCAGGTTTTGTTGGTCAGATCTTCATGGCTGTGACCAAAATATCTGACAAGAAAAAATTAGAGAAAAACTGTATTTTGTGCTCAAAGTTTTAGAGATTCAGTTCACAGTTAGCCAATCCCATTGATTCCATTGATCTGGGCCCAAGTTGAGGCAGAACATCATAATGAAATGGTGTGCAAAAAAAATAAAAAATAAATAAAAAAAAAAAAAACCACTGCTCAACTTATGGCAGCCAGGAAGAAAAGAGGAAGATGAAGCAGGGGGAGAGAGACAGAGAGAAGGAGAGAGAGAGAGAGAGAAGTAGAGAGAGAGGGACAGAGAGTGAAAAAAGGGAGGATGGGAGATAGGAGCAAGGGACTAATTTTCCCCAGTGACCCTCCTCCTCTAACTATTTCTCACCTGCCTACAGTTATCATCTAGTAGTCCATTCAGCTATCAATAAATTAATCCAGTAAGTGGATTAATTCACCTATGAGGTCAGAACCCTAATCATTGCCCCCAAACTTCACTTCTGAACCTTGCACAATTCAGGATTATGCTTCCCAAACATAAACTTTTCAAGGGATATTCCATATCCAAATCATAACACAGGCTAAGGTGAGGGAGGTTTATTTGCTTGGGAAACATAGTGAGGCCCTATCTCAAAAAGAAAAACAAACAAAATCCTTTGGAGTCAACAGGTTCCCGTCTTTTTTTGACATCCCATATCTGATGCATCAGCTCCACCTTTGAAATACAATCTACCAGTCCCAGATACCATTCTGTCTTGCCTGTATATTTTAATAACCTTGTAACTGATGTGTGTTGTTTCTGACCACGACTCTTCATAGATTCTGCTCCAAATATTAGCCAGTGTCTTTTTAAGCTGAGATTAAAACTTTAACTCAGAACACTCCAAAGGCTTCCTGTCTCCCTCAGAGTAAAATCCAAGGTTCTCACCAGGACCTTTAAGGCCTGCTTGACCTGGTGCCACTAACTTTCAGACCTCATTTTCTAACATGCTCACCTTTGCTAACTCCACACCAGCCAGACACAGTGTCTCTTTGATTAGTCTCCTCAAGTACACCTGGATATTCCAGCCCTGGATTCCTTTACTGTTCTCTTTTCCTGATTTTCTCACCACAAATATTCATAGGGCTTGCTCTTTACTTCACTGTGTTCTTTGTTCAAGTGGTATCTTCTACCATTGAGAAAAAACAGGTCCATCAGTCTTTTCTGTCCAACCTGAGTAATTCCATTCTAATTTCCTCACTTCCTGATTGCCATTTTCCTACAATGGCTGCCTACTTTTTTAAAATCTGTACTTCTCTAGCTTTCACTTTCTCCTCATCATACATACCTAAAAGCATTCAACCCAAGAAAAATTTTCCACCACATGAGAAAAGAGAGGTGGGCAAGGGAGATATAGAGGAGCTCAGACAGTTAAGGCAAGATGGCAAGTGAGAAAGTGGTGGTTTAGGGCCAGAACAAAGGAGCATGAGGAGAGTCTTTTGATGAGATCAACTTCCAGCTTGAAAAGCTTGTAGACACAAAGGGGGACCCAATCAGAGGGACACTTCTGTGCTAAGGCTCCTTAGTGGAAGGTCCAATAGAAAAACAAAAAAAGACATGTGGAGAAAGGGGGCACAAATCAATTCTAATGCATGGACAGAGGAAGAGATAAGGAAAAGAGAAAATTCCAGAGACCACAGAAAGAATAGGCCAAATCTCCCCCACTTGATTCCCAGCTCTGGGACCCCATCTCTTCAGAGAAGTTTTTCTCTGTATCTCTGTCCCCTTTGCAGTAAACCTACTTCTTGCTTGCTATCTCTGTGTCCTGTTCTTCAATTCTTTGCTAAATAGACACAAACCCAGAACCCCTAGATGATAACAGAATTGGGGACTCATCTGGGATAGAAACCATCAACTCAAAGGTTAGTAAGTCATGTTTAAGGGCTGATGAGACCTGGAAATTGACCAGTGATTATCAAGCACTTTTGTGGCTCTGAGGCCAGAGAAGCTCCCAGCCACAACTAGCACGACTGAGTTCCCAGACTGATTGTTTTTGTTTTCTGTTTTGTTGATGTTGTTGTTATTTCTTTATTTTTTCTTTCACTTGTCTGAGCAACAACAGGGGTAGTAGGCCCCATAGTCCATTACAGAATCAGCAATAATTCTTTTTCTTATGGAAACATAGTTTGTCAGTTAAGACTAAGTCACTCCTAATTTATTATATCTTATGCAGAGTTCTTGTCCCTTTTGTCAGGATAGTTACCCCTAATCAAAGGGCTCTATAATAGAGAAATTCTTTGTCTTTTTGAGATTTTTTAGAAAACACCTCTCTCCCTGCCTTGTGGTTTTAAGTACCCTCCAAAAGAAAGAAAGAAAAAGGAAAAGGGGAATATATGGCAATCACAAGACTTCTCCTGGGATTGATTCTAGCAGCTGCTGAGAAGACCCACAGGGAATTCTCCTCATCTTTGTAACTCCAGCATAAATTGTTTTACAAACAGAAGCGTCTCCTCCAGATTCTTGTTCTCCTTTGGAATTCTTATACCCTTTTGGTATAAGAATAAGGTAGGAATTACATGTTTTCTGGGAAAGAAAGCTTCACACAGATCTGGGATACAAAAAGAATCAGAGATGTGGATCAAGAACATAGGTAAACTTGGCTAGTAGCTACCTGAACATTATTCTTCTTGGAAAGATTTGAGCCAAGCCAGTCTACCTAATTCACAAGTCAGAGCTGCCCCACTAGATTTGTAAAAGAATGAAGTGGGAATTGGGTAGTCCCCATCATGACCTCTTCTTTCTTTTGTTTCTAGATGGTATCCCATTTTTTCCAAGATTCTACCAGGCTCACCTCTCTCCTATTTGCTCAAAAACTGGGATAATTTGTATGTCAAATTAAAGAGAAAATCATTGATCTTCTTTTGCCCTGAGGTCTAGCCTCAGGTACCTATTACAGATGGAGAAAACTGGTCAACTGAGAGGACCCTAAATTACAGTACTATTAAGAAATTAGATCTTTTCTGTAAATGGGAGAGTAAACAAAGTGAAGTTACTTATGTACAGTTGTTCTTTTATCTGAGAGATCATCATGAACTAGCAAAGAATCACAAGCTTGACACTCAGACCCTAGCAGCAATCTGCTGCTCTAAGCCAGACACCAAATCCCCAGAACAGAAGAACTTATTGACAGAGGAAAAGGGACATTTACCAGTTAAACAGGAAATTTCCTCAGCCATATCTGAAAAAATATAAGTCATAAGACTGCTTCCCCTTTATATTCCAATTTAAAATGATTGGAGTCCAGTCCTCCTTATCCAAGGAAAAACTTCAACTATGATCCCAATGTTGCCAGGTAATCTGCTTCTCAGTACATATTTCCTCTCAGAGAAATGCTGGGGTAGAGGGCCTAAGATAGTACATGTTCCTTTCTTATTAACTGAATTAAAGTATATAAAGAGAGACCTAGGGATCTATACTAAAAACCCAGAGCAATATCTTCAAATCTTTCAGCAGTTGTCAAATCTTTATGACTTAGCCTGGAAGGATGTTACTTTTCTTTTGAGTCAAACTTTAACTTCTTTGTAAAAACAAAGGGTTTTAGAGAAGGCTATTGAAACAGGAGACAACTACTATACAGCAGGGGGACAGAAAGTAACCATGGCTTCAAAGAGTTGGAACATCCCCATGAGGAGAAAAGGCAGTTCCCCTCAGTGAATCAAACTGCGATGCTGACAGAGATAAAGATGAATTGGACAGATATCACTTTATATATTGTGTGTTGAAAGGATTTAGGAAGGCCCAAGTTAAGCCTTTCAATTATGCCCATGTGGCTACTCTGGTTCAAGGGGAAAAGGAGGTAGGGGAGTTGGTATCCTCTCCACAGAGGCTTCAGGATGCCCTTAACAAATACTAATATTGAACCAGGGTTACAGATGAGGAAATAATTCTTTAAGATAAATTCTTGACTTAATTCAAAATCTGGCTGCAGAACTAGACAAAACCTTGGACCAGTTAGTCCAGGCTACTACAACAGTATTCTATAATTATGACCTACAAATGGAGAAAAAGAAGGACAAATGACAGTGATGGCAGCCATACAAGTAGGTATCTCGTGGTAATCCTTTACCTCTTGTTTCTATTGCAGAAAAGAAGGCCATTTCAAAAAAGATTGTCCCAAGATGCATTGACCACCTATTGGATTGCCTCCCAGACCTTGTCCTCTGGGTTGGGGAACCACTGGAAGACTACATGTCCTTGAAACCTGAAGGGATCAGGGCCATCACCTACCAGTTCCCAATGAAGGGTCCCAGGGTCTTCATTTATAGCTCCTGTGGCTGAAGTCCAACTTGAGGAGCCCCTAGTAAATTTGCTCTTGGATAGGTGCCAGATAAACTTCCTTCTTGACATGGGAGTTCAATTTTCAGTACAATTTTCTGTCCCTCTCTCTTGGACCTAAGTCCTAAAATAAAGTAACCATTTGGGGCATAGTTTGTTCCTGGGGTGATTTCCACCTCTGTCACTCCTTTCTCACTATGCCAGAGACACCAACCTGTATCTTAGGAAGAAACTTACTATCTCAATTAAAGGTCAAATTGTTGTTGCCATCTGGGGAATACAGCTGTCTAACCTTGACAGAGGCACAAGTGTACCCCACAGTCTAGTCAGGTAACAAAAGAGTGGGAAGGGCATGGACTGCAAACCCTGTTGAAATTCACCTTAAGGATTCTTCCTACTTTTCCCATCCAAAACTGTGTCCCTTAAAACCTGAAGCTAGGAAAGAATTAATACTTATTATACTGAGTTTGAAATAACAAGGATTTTTGGTAGAGTGTGCTAACTCTTTTAATACTCCTATATTGGGGGCTCCAAATATATAGTTCAGGGCCTTTGTATAATCAGTGAAGCAGTAGTCCCTTTGCATCCAATTGTTTCAGACCCATATACTCATATGGGTATACTTATATCCTTACCCAAATTCATTTGCCTTTCAGGATCCTACCTGCAAGGCAGGACAAGTTACTGCAACAGTCATTCTCCAGAAATTTAGAGACAGTTTTAATCTGTTTAGACAAGTACTGGCACAAGACCTCATGAACTGGTCATACCAATGGAGTGTTACTTCAGTATGTAGATGACATTCCTTTGTGTGGACCTTCAGAAAAAAAAAAAAAATTTCTGAGGGCACTGGCTCTCTTCTTAACTTCCTGGCCACTTAGGGGATATAAAGTCCCCTGAAAGAAACTCAGTTATGCCTACCCTGGGTTACTTACTTGGGTATGATATTGTAAGGTAAAACTCAAAAATTTGGCCCAGAAATAATTCAACCTATATTCTCATATTCCCTTCTTCAGACAAGAAAACAACTCAGGGCCTTTCTAGGAACAACTGAGTATTGTAGAATCTTGGATCCCTGGATATGCTGAAAAGGCAAGATCCCTCTAGAAATGCCTTAAGGAAACACAGAGACATTCAAAGGCAGTTTTTAATTGACTCTAGAGGCAAGGAAAGCCTTTAATACATTAAAAGCAACTCATTCCAGGCCCCTGCTGTATGCCTACCCACTCACTCAACTTTAAAATTATATGTTACAGACAGAATGGAGTGGCCCTAGGAGGGATTACTCAATCATTAGGGTCCACTCCCCAGCCATTGGGATATCTAAGTGAAGAATTAGATAAGGTGACTAAAGGGTGGCCTGAATGTCTTAGAGCTATAGCTGCAGTGGGATAATTAGCCCCTGAGACAAAGAAAATTGCTCTAAGAAGGCCATTAACTGTACTTACCTCCCAAGACATAGAAGTATTCCTAAATTATAAAGGTGTTCTCTGGTTAAGAGACAGCTGTATACTCAAATATCAGTCCCTTTTATTGGAAGGCCTTGAAATTACCTTAAAGACTTGTTATGACCTCAATCCAAATTCTTTCTTATCTGAGCTAAAGGAAAAATAACTTCACTACTTTGAGGAAGTTTTAATGAAACCTTATGCTGCCATGCAACATTTATCTTATCCTTTAAAAGATAATCCAAATTTCACTCTGGACACCCATGGAAGTTCATGTAAAATTGGACTCAGAGATCTGGATATGCAGTAGTAGCAGAGTTTGTGGTACTTGAATTAGGGCCACTTCCTTCTAATACCAGCACTCAGCTGGAAGAATTAGTTGTATTTATCCGGGTACTAGAGCTTTCTAAAGATAAGAGAGTTTATATGTGTGTGTGTTTGTGTGTGTGTGTGTGTGTGTGTATACTGATTCTAAATATACCTTTCTCATACTTCATGCTCATATAGCTATTGAATAGAGAGAGGATTGCTTACGACTACAAGTTCTCCTGTTAAGCATGCCAAGGAGATTCTTCACCTCTTAGAGGTAATCTTCTTGCCCTCTTAGGTAGTAGTTGTCTATGTTTGTGGACATCAGAAGGGGGAGAACATAATAGCTAAAATGAATAAGTTTGCAGATATAGCAGCCAAGGCAGCTGTTTTACAAGGTTCCACAGTTTTCCCTCTCCTATGGGAAAATTATTTTCTGTCCTTTGAGTGCCCCTGGTACTCCATGGAAGAGAGTCAACAGGCTGTAACATAAAGATACCAACTAGATTATAGAGCATGGTGGGTTCCTCCTGAAGGTATCCTATTACTTTCCCAAGCATCCCAAGGAAGATTTTTAATCTCTCCATCATCTCTAACATATGGGAAGAGATAGTACTCTTACACTAATACAAAATAATGTTTCAGGAAAAGGCTTAAAGGACAACATCTCACAGATTGTCCAAAGCTCTGAAATTTGCTTCATGTTTTTCATCTTTACTTCAATGTCTGGAAGTCCTTGTACTTATTCTTCTTTTGGGTCCTTACATTACCAATTTTCCTCCTCTTAGACAGAGATAACAAAAATTTCAGATGGTGTTACAAATGGAGCCCCTGAAGGAAATCCCCCTAGACTTCTACCAGGGACCCACTGATAGACCCACTGATGTCTATCATCAGTGTTGGTCTCTGGATCACCCTGCTGCTTCCTACTTGCCCTAGACATTCCTCCATT
>PVHX01006841.1:0-27402 GCA_004024805.1 Geosciurus inauris
TTATATTTAAGACTATGATTCATGCCAAGTTAATTTTTGTATGTGGTTCAAACTATGGTCTAAATTCAATGTAGACATATAAATATCCAATTATTCCACCCACTCTTGTTGAAAAGACAATATTTATTTATTTAATCACTAGATTGCCTTTGTGCTTTTATTGAGAATTGGTTGTACTTTCATGGGTAGGATTCTTTGTGCTCTATTTATTGCATTATTTTGTCTACTTTTATGTCAAAAATACTATGTCTATTAACATGGACATAAATCCTGATATCATGTATTATTAGTTTTCATTCTTTAAAGTGCTTTTTATTGTTTCATGTCTATATAATTTAAATACATACTTGATAATCAATTTACCAAGTCTTACCAAAAAACAAAACTATTGTGACATATTTAATAAAATTTAATTACTTTTACTTTTAATGAATTTTATTTTAAGAGAAATTTTAGTTTAATATCAAAATTAAGAAGATATTGAATATGCACCTATATTCCTGCCCCTATACATGTATAGCCTCCCTCATTATTTTATGTTCATCATTATTGATGAGCATATATTGATGAATCATTAAGACTTAGAGTTCATAGTTTATGTTTTGGTTCAGTCTTGGTTCTTTACATTTTATAGGTTTGGAGAAAGTTATAACATATACATCACAATTGTGGCATATAAGTAATTTCAAGGCCCAAATATTGTTCAGTCCTATTCTTATTTACCCTTTTCTTCCCACAACCCTTGGTAACTACTGAAATTTTTTAACTGTCATAGTTTTGCCTTTTCATAAATGTCATATAGTTGTAATCATATAATATTATAGTTTGGATAGGAGGTGTTCCCCCAAAGTTCCTGTTAATGCAGGAATATTCAGAGGCAAAATAATTTGAATATGAGAGCTAGCACCTAATTAGTCCAGTTTAATCTGAATGGACTGACTGGGTGGTGACTGTGGAAAAGTGGGCCATGGTTGGAGGATGCAGGTCATTGGGGATGTGCTATGGAAATGCTGTTCTTCCTGCAGCTCCTGCTTCTTTCTCTCTGCTTCCTGATTCTGCCATGAGACTAGCTGCTTTCCTCTGCAGAGCCCTTCCCCTATGATGTCCTGCTTCACTTGAGCCCAGAAATGGAGTTGACAATCTATAGAATGAAACTTCAGAAACTATAAGCCCCAAATAAATTTTTTCTCCTCTAAAAAGTTCTTGTTGGCTACTTTGATCACAGTGATGGTATAGCTAACTGAACCACTCTCTGTTGTCTTTTCAGATAGACTGTTTTCACTTAGTAATGTGCATTTAGGCCTCCTCCATGTCTTTCCATGAGTTGATAACTTTTATTTCTTTTTAACAATGGACAGCATTGCATTGTCTCAATGTACCATAGTTTATACATTCACCTTAAAGGATATCTTAGTTGCTTCCAGGTTTTGTAAATTATGAACAAAGTTATTGTAGACATCTGTGTGTTCTTTGTGCTTGTGTGTGTGTGTGTATATAAATTTTTAACTCTTTGGGGTAAAAAAAAGCATAATTGCTGGATTGTGTGCTAAGAATGTGATTGATTTTGTAAGAAATCCTCAATATCTTCCAGAGTGACTATACCATGTTGTATTTCTATCTACTGATAATGAAATTATTTTCTTCCACATATGTAGTGCAATCTCATTGTTTCTATGTACAATTTCCTAATGATATGTGATGTGAAGCATCCTTTTATATTTTTAGTTGACAGTGGCTTAGTACTCTCTTATGCTAATGTAATAGTGTCTTTTCCAGAGAAGATTTTAAATTTTTATTACACTTCAGTTTGTCAGCTATTTATTTCATACTTCATCTAAAAATTCAATAACAAATCCAAGATCATCTAAATTTTTCCTATTTCCCAGGAGTTTAGTAGTTTTGTGCTTTATATTTTGGTTAATGACATGATGAGTTAATTTTGTGAAGTGTGAAGTCAACATCTATATTCCTTATTATTTATCTTTTAACATTTGGGTGTATTTTTCCCCCACTGTTTGTGGTAAGGATGATAGTTTTTCCACTACTACTATTCTATTCCTCTTTTGCAAAAGATCAGTTGACTATATTCATGGGAGCCTATTCTGGGCTCACTATTCTGTTCCATACATCTGCTTGTACATTCTTTCACTAATATTGTGCTGCCTTGATATCTATAGGTTTATCATAAGTCTAAAAATCCCTGTGAGTATTTTTATTGTGATTGAATTATATTTTCTGATTAATTTGTAGAGATTTGATATTTTGACAATATTTAGTCTGGACCTATGTACTCAATAAACTTTCCCATGTATTTATGTCTTTTTAAAATTTTAACAAAGTGATGTTTTATAGTTTTTGTGCACAGGATTTATATAACTCCTTTTGGATTTACAAATATGAAATACTTTTGGGTAAATCCAATGAAAGATATACAATATCTACATATTAAAAACTACAAAATATTGATATGAGAATTTAAATAAGACCTAAGTAAAAAGTGACATTTTACTAAGTTCCTAGTTGAGAAGACTCAATGAGTATATTTCTGAATATTTATTCTATTACTTTTATAAAATTTCTATTTCTAATCATTCATTGCTATTACATAAACAATCAATTTTTTTTTTTTTTTTTTGGTACTGGAGATCGAACTCAGGGGCACTCGACCACTGAGCCACATCCTCAGCCCTATTTTGTGTTTTATGTAGAGACAGGGTCTCACTGAGTTGCTTAGCACCTCGCCTTGCTGAGGCTGGCTTTGAACTCAAGATTCTCCTAGCTCAGCCTCCCAAAGTGCTGGGATTACAGGCTTGCACCACCACGCCCGGTTAACAATCAATTTTTTAATCTCTTATTTCTATAATTTCTAGAAACTTTTTGTAGATTCTGTTAGATTTTTGACATAGACAATTATGTTGCCTGCCAATAATCAGTTTTACTTCTTCCATTCCAATCTGTGTTACCCATCCATATCTTTTCTCTCTGTTTTTCCTCTGATATCTCTGACTCCGTCTTCCTCCCAACCCTTTACTTTTCTCATGTTTTTGCCTTATTACATTGAATAAAACATTCAGTAAAAGATAAATGAAAGTGGGAAGTGGTGACAGTGGATGTGGACATCCTATCTTGTTCCTGATCTGTGGGAAAGTTCAGCAAATCTCTGACTCTTCAGAATAATATTAGCAATTGTGTTTTCATAAATGCCTTTTGTCAGTTTGAAGAAACTTCCTTCTGTTCTCAGGTGTCTAAGAATTTTGTCAAGAGTATTGCAAGATTTCATCAAATGCAATTTCTACATTAATTGTGATATTCTTGCATGTTTTTGTTCCCTTTAGTTTGCTTATAGAACAAAGTTTGAATTTTTTGCACATTTTCTTTCTGTCTCTTCCTCTTTCATAATGCCTCTGGATTTGAGATCAGGATAAGGCTGACTTCATAGAAAGATTTGTGAAGTGTTTCTTCTCCTTCAAACTCTGGAGGATTCAGAATAGAATTAATAGTATTTCTTCCTTAAATATCTCATATAATTCACTAGTGAAACCATCTGAAGTTCTAGTTGCTGGTTGAAAGGAAGAGAGAGATATTGTGTTGGGAGTCTGGGAGTAAATGCAGAAGTAAATAAGAAGTAAGCTGAATGTTTAAGATTGACATATGTATAATAATATTTGCTCTCTGTTAGTCAGTGTGCTGCCAGTTCCACTACTGACTAAGCTGTTTCTGATGATTTTTTGAGTAGCCAGAACCTATCATTTTCCCCTAGTTGTGTCCAACTTAATTATTCAATCATTATTTTTGTATTAGTCAATAGTTCTAGGGCAGATGTAACAATACTATTAGGTTGTTAGTATTTTTGCTTCAATAATTCTACTTTAGAGATTTTTATACATTTATAGGTATACATTCTTATTTTACATAATACAACAATTTTATATATTTACTTATGTAATTACCATTTCAAATGATGTTCATTTTTCTATGGAAGTCTATATTCCCTAGTGTTGTCATTTTTTATGGGTAAAGGATTTTTATTATTATTAGTTATTTCCTATATAGAATTACTGCTCAGAATAACATTTTTAAAATTTGCATTTGAAAAAAAGCATTTCTTCTTAATTTTCATAAGACAATTTTGTTGGTATGGTATTCTATGCTGTTGGCTTTTTTTTCTTTATTTCCAAATATCCATTATTTATCCTATTGCATTATTTCCAGTGAGAATCTTCTATTGTTACATTTTCTTCTCTAATTCTCTCATCTCTAGTAATTTTTCATACAAATTCTAGGTCTTTTGTCCAAATTTTCTGACCCTCAGTATAGAGCTTTATTTAAATATGTATTTTGAAGTTTCAGGATGTTTACTTTTACCATGCATAAAGAGTTCACTTTAGGTCAGCTCAAACAATTTTTCTTACAAATTATTAAAATGATCAGGTGGTATAAAACATATTTTAGATATAATATTCAAAGGTAATTAAATGAAAGTACATTGTAGTTATGTAAGAATCTTGTATAATATTAAATAATTATACTTCTATGAAGTTTTAATGTTTTTGTAATCTTTTCACTTCCCTTGAATTATATACATGTCTACACTAATGAATTCATTAGTATATCCTTATCTTACTAATTCACTGATACTCTTTTATCAATTGAAATCCTCACATTATATCTATTAATTTAAAAAAATTTTGAAACTGAACAACTGTGATAATAGGTGAGATATTTTTATATAATAAGACTACATTTTTTTGGACATTTAAAATTTATACTGAAAAAAAAAGCATTGGAATCACTAGTTTTTACTGGAATAAAGTTGCTTTAATATTTGTAAAATGATATCTTAATATTTTCAAGGAGCTTAGCTAAATACTTCTAAACTAATAATGTACTAATATGAGTAATATTTTAGAAAATAAATGAGCATGGGAATCACTTTTAGTTTAATATTTCTCAAGGGACTCCATTTATAATGGTAAATCTCCAACAGTTGCAATATTGGCCTGGAAGAGATGATTTCTCCAGGGAAGAATGACCTGTGTGTGTCTGTGTGTGTTAATTTATTTATGTATAACAATGATGCAGTTCTGTGTATAAATACAGGAAAATAAAACAATAATAGCATTGTTGCATTTTTTGAGCTTTTCAAGCCAGGGAATCATCTTCAGGAAATAGAGTGGGATGAATATAATGGTTATAGATAACTAAATGTGACACTATTGGAGATAAAAAAAAGATTTCATGTTTATGATTCAAGAAACTTGTCAAAGTTGCTTAGATGTTCATGAGTTTTTTTCCTGAGAGTCATGCAGAAGTGTATGTGCACATACGTGTATGCATGCATGACTGGGCATATGTGTGTGAATGTAATTTTTAAAAATACTTTTAGTAACAATAATAATAACTGTATAGATGAATTAAGTATCCAAACTACAGGTTGCTCAAAAATAATTATTTTCAAAATTCATATTAGCATTGTATAGTGTGATGTAGTTCACAAGAGTTATGACTTTATAATCAATAATAGCTATCATAAAGTCAAGTAGTTGTTAAAGATAGTTCTTTGTGGCACCAGAGTTCCTGCCTATGGGCAGGAGCACAGGCCAAGGCCCAGTACCATCTTCAGGGACCACTGTGGGAGCCCAAGCAAGGGCAGAACTGAAACTGCTAGCTGGCAGTCACAGGGGAACCTAGACCCAGGGGAAGGACTGACATAGGGGACCCCTGTGGGAGACCTGGTCTAAATGAGGACTGGGCCCACTCCCAGTTCCATGCCAGAGTTTCTGCCAACTGGCAGTAGCACAGAACTGGGCCCAGGACCACCTTCAGGGACCTCCTCGGGAGCCCAGTCAAGGCCACCCCCACTGTCATCTTGAGTTAGGTCCACTACTGCCACCACCATCTTTAGTGGCAGTAGTGTCTATCTGGGGACACTTGCTGGGAACTGGAGGTGAACTCCAAGGTGAGATACAGGTAATCTGTAGTGTCACTACAAGATTATTGGATAGAAACCACAATACCTCAGATCAGCATTGCAAGAAAAGAAGATATATAATCAACATGAAAAAACAAGGGAAGAAAGTACCCCAAATAAAACAAGATACTACAATAATAGAATCCATTGACAGCACAGTTGAGGAAATGTCAAAGAAAGAATTCAGAATGTATGTAATTAAAATGATCTGCAAATTAAAGAATGAATTAAGTGAGCAAATACAGGCAAAAATTGATCACTGCAACAAAAAATAAGAGCAAATAAAGGCAATCATTGATCACACCAACAAATAAATAAGGGAGAAAATACAGGTAGCAAACGATTACTTTAAGAAAGAGCTAGAGATTGTGAAAAAAAAAAAAAACAATCAGAAATTCTTGAAGGAAACAATAAACAAAATAAAAAACCTAATAGAAAGCATCACCATCAGACTAGATCACTTGGAAGACAGAACCTTGGATAATGAAGAAATAATATACAATCTTGAAAATAAAGTTGAACATACAGTGGAGATGGTAAGAAATCATGAACAGAACACACAAGAATTATTGTATAGCATCAAAAGACCAAACCTAAGATTTATCAGGATAGAAGAAGGCACAGAATTTTAAACCAAAGAAATGCACAATCTCTTCAATGAAATAATATCAGAAAATTTCTCAAACATGAAAAATGAATTGGAAAATCAAGCACAAGAGGCTTACAGGACACTAAAAGAACAAAATTACAACAGATCTACACCAAGACACATTATATTGAAAATACCCAGCATACAGAATAAGGATAGAATTTTAAAGGCCATAAGAGGGAGGAATCAGATTACATATAGGGGGAGACCAATTTGGATCTCAGCATATTTTTCAACCCAGACCAGGGGATCATGGAAGAACAAGCCCTGAAGGACAATGGATGCCAACCAAGAATCTTATATCCAGCAAAATTGAGCTTCAGATTTGATGATGAAATAAAAACCTTCCATGATAAACAAAAGTTAAAAGAATTTACAGCAAGAAAGCCTACACTACACAGCATTCGCAGTAAAATATTGCATTATGAGGAAATGACTACCAACAATGAAAATATACAAAGAGAAGAACTACACTGAAAAAAAAAAAGGCCAATCAAAGGAGAAACCAAGTAAAGATAAAAACCAAAAATAAACCAAAATGACTGGGATTACACATCATATTTCAATAATAACCCTGAATATGAATGGCCTAAACTCATCAATTAAAAGATATAGACTGACAGACTAAATTAAAAAAATAAAAGGCCCAACAATATACTGCCTTCAAGAGACTCATCTCACAGGAAAAGACATTCACAGACTGAAAGTGAAAGGGTGGGAAAAAACATATCACTCACATGGGCCACATAAACAAGCAGGAGTTTTCATTCTCATATTAGATAAATTGACTTCAAACCAAAGTTAGTAAAAAGGGATAAAGAAAGACATTTCATAAATCTTAAGGGAATCATACATCAACAAGACATAACAATCATAAATATCTATGCTCCTCAAAATGGGGCATCTATGAATATTAAAAAATCCTTCTCAAATACAAGAATCAAATAGACCACAACACAAAAATACTTGGTAACTGTAACATAGCTCTTTCACCACTGGATATATCTTCCAAAAAAAACTAAATAAAGAAACCATAGAACTCAATAAAACAATCAATAATTTAGACTTAACAGACATATATAGAGTATTCTATCCATCAACATGTGAATTAACTTTTTTCTCAGCAGCACATGGATCTTTCTCCAAGATATATCATGTGTTATGACACAAAGCCATTCTTAGCAAATACAAAAAAACAGAAACACTACTCTGCAACCTCTTTGACCATAATGGAATAAAATTAGAAATCAAGGACAGATTAAAAAATAGAAACTCCTCCAACACCTGGAAACTACATAATAAGCAATTGAATGATGAATTGATAAAAGAAGACATCAGGGAAGAGATTAAAAAAACTTAGAGGTAAATGAAAACTCGGATACAACATATCAAAATCTCTGGGACACCATGAAGGCAGTGCTAAGAGGAAAGTTCATTGCATTAAGCTCATTCATTAAGGAAAAAAAAGTCAACAAATGAATGACTTGACTTTACATCTCAAAGCCCTAGAAAAAGAGGAACAAACCAACACAAAAGAAATAGAAGTCAGGAAATAATTAAAATCAGGGCTGAAATCAATGAAATTGAAACAAAAGACAATTCAAAAATTTGACAAAAGAAAAAAATTGGTTCTTTGAAAAAATAAACAAAATTGACAAACCCTTAGCCACCCCAACGAAAAGCAGGACAGAGAAAACCTAAAGTACTAAAATTCATGATGAAAAGTATATGTCATGACAGACACTACTGAAATACAGAGGATAATTAGAAATTATTTTGAAAATTTATACTTCAGTAGAATAGAAAACCTCAAAGACACCAACAAATTTCTAGACGAATATGACCTACTCAAACTGAACCAGCAGATAATACACAACATAAACAGATCAATTTCAAGCAAGGAAATAGAAGATGACATCAAAAATCTGCCAACCAAGAAAAGCCCAGAACCAGATGGATTCTCAGTCAAGTTCTACAAGACCTACAAAGAAGAATTAATACAAATACTCCTCAATCTATGTTATGAAATAGAAAAAGAGAGAACCATTTTAAACTCATTCTATTAGGCGAGTATCACCCTGATATCAAAACCAGACAGAGACACATCAAAAAAGGAAAATTTCAGACCAATATCCCTAATGAAAATAGATGCAAAAATTCTCAATAAAATTTTGACAAATTGCATACAAAAACATTTTTAAGTGCACCATGATCAAGTGGGGTTTATTCTAGGGATGCAAGCTTGGTTCAACATACAGAAATCAATTAACATAATCCATCACATCAACAGACTTAAAGATAAGAATCATAAAATTTTATCAATTGATGTAGAGAAAGCATTTGACAAAATACAACACCCTTTTATGTTCAAAATACTAGAAAACTAGGGATAGTAGGAACATGCCTCAAATTTGTAAAAGCTATCTATGCTAAACCCAAGGCCAACATCATCCTAAATGGAGAAAAACTGGAAGCATTCCTTCTAAAAATGGGAACAAGACAGGGATGCTCGCTTTCACCACTGCCATTCAACATAGTCCTTTAAACATTAGCCAGAGGAACTGAACAAATGAAAGAAATTAAAGGGATATGAATAGGAAAAGAAGAACTCAAACTCTCCTTAACTGCAATGACATGATTCTATAATTAAAGGATCCAAAAAATTCCACCAGAAAGCTTATAGAATTAATAAAACAACTTCAGCAAAGTAGCAGGATATAAAATCAACACCCATAAATCAATTGCATTTCTACACATCAGTGATGAATTCTCTTCAAGAGAAATTAGGAAAACTACCCCATTTACAATAGACTCAAAGAAAATAAAATACTTGGGAATCAATTTAACAAAGAAGTGAAAAACTTCTACAATAAAAACTATAGAACACTACACATATAAATTGTACAAGATCTTAAAAGATGGAAAAATCTCCCATGCTCTTGGATAAGCAGAGTCAATATTGTCAAAATGGCCATAAGCTCTATATAGATTCAATGCAATTCCAATTAAAATTCCATCATTACATATAGAAATAGAAAAGACAATCATGAAATTCTTTTGGAAGAATGAGAGACCCAGAATAGCCAAGGCAATTCTTAGCAAGAAGAGTGAAGCAGGAGGCATCACAATACCAGACATTAAACTATACTGCAAAGCTATAGTAACAAAACAGCATGGTACTGGTACCGAAATAGACATGCAGATCAATGGTACAGAATAGAAGACACAGAGACAAACCCACATAAATACAGTTATCTTATAGTAGACAAAGGTGACAAACATGTACATTGGAGAAAAGATAGCTTCTTCAACAAATGGTGCTAGGAAAACTGGAAATCCATATGCAGCAAAATGAAACTAAACCTCTGTCTCTCACCATGCACAAAATTCAACTCAAGGACATGGGAATTAGACCAGAGACCCTATGCCTAATAGAAGAAAAAGTAGGCCCAAATCTTCATCATGTCAGTTTAGGACCTTACTTCCTTAACAAGACTCCTATAGCACAAGAAATAAAATCAAGAATCAATAAATGGGATGGATTCAAACTCAAAAGCTTCTTCTCAGCAAAAGAAACAATCAATGAAGTGAACAGAGAGCCTACATTCTGGGAATAAATTTTTGCTACATGCACATCTGATAGAGCACTAATCACCAGGATATATGAAGACATCAAAAACCTTAACACCAAAAACGCAAACAATCCAATCAATAAATAGGCTAAGGAGCTAAGCAGACATTTCTCGTAAGAAGATATACAACCAATCACCAGACATATGAAAAAATGTTCAACATCTCTAGCAATTAGAGAAATGCAAATCAAAACTACTCTAAGGTTTCATCTATGCCAGTCAGAATGGCAATTATCAAGAATACAAACAACAATTGCTGGCGAGGTTGTGGGGGAATATGCACGTTCATACATTTCTGGTGGAACTGCAAATTGGTACAACCAATCTAGAAAGCAGTATGGAGATTCCTTAGAAAACTCGGAATGGAACCACCATTTGACCCAACTATCCCACTTCTTGGTCTATACCCAGAAGACTTAAAAACAGCATACTACAGTGACACAGCCACTTCAATGGGTATAGCAACTCAATTCACAATAGCTAAACTGTCTAACCAACCTAGATGCCCTTCAATAGAGGAATGGATAAAGAAACTGTGGTATATATACCCAATGGAATATTACTCAGTAATAAAAGAGAATAAAATTATGGCATTTACAGGTAAATGGAATTGGAGACTATCATGCTAAGTGAAGTAAGCCAATCCCCAAAAAATAAAAGCTGAATGTTCTCTCTGATAAGTGGATGCTGATTCAGAATGAGGGAGAGGACAAGGAAAGAATAGAGGAAATTTGGTCAAAGGGGAGGGAAAAGAGGGGGGGCATGGCATCAGTGAAGATGGTGGAATGAGATGGACATCAAAGCCCTAGCTTCATGTATGACTGCATATATGATGTGAATCTACATCACATACAACCAGAGAAATGAAAAGTTGTGCTCCATCTGTGTACAATGAATCAAAATGCATTCCATTAGGTCCTATTCTACTTAGGTCTATTATGTAGACCTAAGTAGCATAAATTTAAAAAAAAGATAGTTCTTTGAATAGAGTGGAAACAAATGAGTGTATTACTTGTTTAACAATAAATATCATATGGTGCAGATCTAGTACTCAAACTCACATAATTAGGGAGCGCTTTTTAATAATGTTGTCAATGATAATCTTCTTAAAACAAGAAAGAAGCTAATAAAAATTGAATCTTGAATACACTGAGACATGTTTTCCAAAAAATACATTTATTTTTCTCTTGTAAGGTTTTGATAGCTTCTTAACATCCTAAATACAAGCTTCCAACAAGAGTGCTTATTTTGCTGGCAAAGATTTTTAATAGCAATATTTGTTCCATTATTTGATATGAAATAAGTGCTTATAGGTAGGTAAGATAGCCATAATTTCAAAGCAGAAGCAGCATGTTTTCATGCAACATTTACCAGAGATACTCTTTTTGGTTATTTTTGCCCTACCTATGGCAATTCATGTGTTCTTAAGTATTTTTGACAAGATTGTATTGTTGATATCTCCCTTCCTTGGTTTCTATCTTAGTTGGTTTTGTGTTTCTATGACAGAATATTCTAGACTGTGTGATCATAATGAACAGAAACTTACCGACTTGTAGTTCTGGAAGCCAAGAAATCTAAGATTCATTGGCTCTCATCTGGTGAAGGCCTTCATGCATTTTGCAGCTTAAGAACAAAGAGAAAGAAAGAAAGAAACAGGGCTCAGTTCTATCCTTTAAAATGAATTTACTCCAATGACAATGGCAATAATTCATTCATGAGGGAATAGCCTTCATCACTTAATCACTTCATCTCTTATTTCTTATTAATCCTGTTAATATTTTTACAATGAATATTGAGTTTCTAATGTGTGAACATTGGAGAACACATTTAAACTGTAACATTATCCCTTGGCTCTTAAAATTCATGTCCTTCTCATATAAAAAAAAGTTGTTCACTCAATGTCAAAGCCCAAATTTCTTAACTCATAATAGTATCATCTCAAAAATTCAAAGTCTCATATAAATCAGATATAGGTGAGATTTAAGCAAGATTCATACTGAAGGAAATTTTCCTTTTATCTCTGAGTCTGTGAAATTCAATTTATTCACTTCCAAAAATATATTGATGATATATACACACTATACACTTTCCTAGTCTATAAGAGATCAATAGGACAGAACAAAGGGGTAACTGGTCCCTGATATGCCCAATACCCAAGAGGGGAAACACTACTAAATGTCATGTTTCCAGAATAATCTTCCATTCCTCAAAAGCCAACTTTCTCAGAAAAATAAGAGATAATATTAAATGTGGAAAAATCTTAGTCTTCATTTCTTTAATTATAGATATAATTTGTGGAAATTTCACAGCAATATTTCTTTATCTCTTGAATTCTACAAATCATAGGCATACCATACTTCATTATACTTCACAGATACTGACTTTCTTAAAAATTAAAGCACTGTGGCAAACTTACATCAAGCAAGTTTATCCAGGGCATTTTTTCCAACAGAATGTGTTCGCTTCATATTTCTGATGCATATTTTTGTGATTTTCACAATATTACAACTTTTTAATTGTTATCATATTGATTATGGTTATTTATGATCAGTGATTCTGGGTGTTAATAAAGTGATTGGGGGGGTGTCACTAACCATGGCCATATAAGATGGGGTCAATAAATGTTGCATATGATCTGACTGTTCTTCCAACTGGCCATTCTTCTGTTTCTCTCCCTTTCTTAGGGCCTATATTTCTTGAGACACAATATTGAAATTAGGCCAATAATAATCCTAAGTTTTCACATGAAAGGAAGAGTTGCTTATCTCTCATTTAAATCAAAAGTTAAAAACAAATGGAAAGACAAAGTTCTTGAAGGAAATAAAACTGCCATTTTAATGAACACGTGAATGATACAAAATCACAACAGCTTTATTTTAATGATGATATGGAGAAATTTGTAACATTCTGGTCAGACGATCAAAGCAGACACAACATTCCCTTAAGACAAAGTCTAGTCTGCAGTAAAACCCTGACTATGTTCTGTTTTATGAAGACTGAGAGAGGTGAGAAAGTGCAAAAAAAATAAATAAATGAAATTAAAATTAAATTGAATTAAAACTAGAAGAGATGGTTTATGAAGCTTTAAGAAATAACCCATATCCAAATTTTAAGAGTACAAAATGAAGCAACAAGAGCTGATTTATAAACTGCAATAAGGTATCAGGAAGATCTAGAAAAAAATGCTTGAAGAAGGTGATTACATTAAATAGCATATTTTCAATGCCGGTGAAATAGTATTTTATTTGAGGAAGGTGTCATCTGGGACCTCCATAGCTGAAGAGGAAAAGTCAAATGTCTGTCTTCGAAACTTCAAAGGACTGCCTGAATCTCCTCTTAGGAGGTTCATGCAACTAGTGGTCTTAATTTGAAACTAATGATTATTTAAAAATGTGAAAACCTTATCTTCCTTTAAAATTACACAAAATCTATTATGTCTGTGCTCTATAAGTGAAACAATAAAGCCTAGGTGACAGAACCTCTGGTCCAACACAGTTCACTAAATATTTTAAGCCCACTGTGAAGGCCTACTGCAAAAAAAAAAAAAAATCCAAAATATTATTGCTCATTTGCAATGTAACCGATCACCCAAGAACTTTGATGAAGATTTATAATGAAATTAGTGTTGTTTTATTTTTGTCAAACAATATTCCTTCTGTGGATCATAGATCAAAGAGTCATTTTTAATTTCAATTATTATTTCAGGAGCTCATTTTGTAAGAGTAGAGCTGCCATAGTTATTCCACTGATGGACCTTAGCAAATTAATTAAATCCTTCTGGAAAGGATTCAGTATTCTAGATACCATTAAGATTACTTGAAACTCATTAATTTGTATAATTAATATACACTAATTATAATAGTAAAATAATATTAAATTTAAATAAGGTCTGTAGAATTGAAAGCTTGCTCTATTTCCCACGGCCCCCAAAAAAAGAGAGATTAGGAAGAAGATGGAGCAGGAAAAGGACATTTTTTTTCATTCATGAGAGGTAGTAAAAATATCAACATTGACAGGATTGTTAGATGAATTTGAAGGACTCAAAACTTCCATGGAGGAATTAACTACAGATTTGGTGATAATAACAAACAACTAGAGTTAAAAGTGGAGCAGAAGATGTGACTGCATTACTGCAATCTTGTGATAAAACTGACAAATGAGAAGTTGCTTCTTAAGGAATAGCAAAGAAAATGTTATTTTGATATGGTATTTTCTGGTGAAGATGCTGTGAACATTGTTGAAATGACAAAATTAGATGCAGAATATTACATAAACTTAGTTGATAAAAGCAGCAGCATGATTTGAGAGAAATGTTGGCAAATTTAAAAGAAGTTCTACCTTGAGCCAAATGCTATCAAATAGCATCACGTGCTACAGAGAAATCTTTTGTCAAAGAAAATGTCATGTAATGAGGCAAACTTCACAGTTGACTCTAATTTCTGCATTTTCCTCAGTATTTAGCAACCACCACCCTGATTAGTCAGCAGCCACACACATGGACACAAGACCTTCCAAGAACAAAGGGACTCACTAGAGGCTGAGAAAACTGTTGACACTTTTTAAGCAACAGATTACTTCACATAAATTTATATTAATTTTTAGCTATAATAATATTGTGTGCTTAATAGGTTGCAGGATAGTGTAGGCATAACATTTATATATACTGAAAAAATTTTAAAACGTACACCATTCCTTATGGTGGTATTCATTTTCTTATTTTGATCTCGAACCAAACCTGTACTATATTTGAGATATTCCTGTACTATTTTTAGAATATAAAATGTGCTTTATTTTACTTTTAAAATTATGATTCACCAGATTAATAATTTAGGTCAGAGATTTTCCTCCTAAAATATTTATTTAGTCATGTATAATGACTGATTATCACAGTATGTTTTTTGCTTGAAAAAGTTTGTAGAAAAAATAGAGGCAATTTATTGTTTATATCAAGCAAAATTTACAAAACATCTAATTGAGATAAGACTGCTGATTCATTTGAGTATTTATTATCTCGCTCTTCTTTTAATGATGGAACATTACTATTCCTCTAAAATGTTTTAGCTCTTTACTAAAAGACAGAGAGGGAGAGAAGCCAGACATATCTATTTCATTAACTTCCTTCTAATGAATATTTGTGTGACTTCTAGGTAATGTAATTTAAAAAAGATGTTTCTTTTTCTCAGTTCTATTCTACTTCTCCATTCCACTGCAAAAGCAACAATAAAAGAACTACCATAAATCCAAAGGTGAAATATTCATGTCAAGGCTGACAAAGCTACATCAACAGCATGCAAGTCTCATCTCTGGTCTCTTCTATGTGAGAAAATTATGTGCCATATTAAGTTAAGTAATTAGGAGTATACTTATAGAAGTTTAACCTATACCTTAACTACTACACTTAATATGTGTTAAGAATCTATGGATTAACAATAGGAGAATCTACAAAATAAAATTATAGCAAGAGAGAATGACAAAAATTGCATACTTAAATTACTTAGTTTTCCATTTAAGCTAAAAGACATTGTATTGCATTTTTCCTTACATTTTTTTTTACCACTTAAGTAGAGGCTGTATTTTACAGGACCACAAAACTTATGACAAGGGTTATACTATTTATTACCTTTGGGGTTTGGAATAAATTACATCACTGATTTTTCTAGTTCTCCAACTTGATAGAATGTCATGAAAGTTAGCCTCTACAATTGCTTAAGCCAATTCCAATAACATATCATAATATAATATGCAATCTATAATTAATTATATTTTCTATTGAAATAGACTATATATGCATATAGTCTATTTTGTTTCTCTGAAGAAACTTGACTGATACTGTGGTCTGGGCAGGAGATATATTTAGAATATTTAACATATAGATGATTATAAAGCCATAAATAAAGATGAGAGCTCTCTAAATTCTTCCTGAATAAGAGAAAAAGTTTATGATGTGTCCTTGAGGAAGTGCAATATCTAAAATAGTGAGTCAGAAAAGTCCATAGAGTGGTGTTATCGAGGAACTTCACATTATACAACCCTTCAGTATGCTAGAGACATTCATATAAAGAAAAGTTCCTAAACTCATTAAAATAATTGTAGAGTGGCAGGAAACTAGAAAAAGAGAAACATAGAATTGATTACTTACTTTCATGATTTGTGAGTAGTTGATGTGTTACCTGAGCAATATAATATATCTGAACACACATAAAGTAGAATTCAAGGTTTTAATCAATGCAATTTACAAAAAACTTATCTTGAATATTTACTAATAGTAATTAAACCTTATTGTGCTTCATGGTAATTAGGTACAATCCTAAGCAACTTGCATAAATGAATGTAATTAGCTTCATATTTATGTAGCCACATTTTTAAAAAAAGTATCTTTTTATTAAAGAGTAGAAATACAAAAACATGGAAAGAAGTATGACATTTGGAAACTTCCTCTATACTCCTTGATAAATAGTATGGTAGTATTCTTCTTTTCAGGGAGTAATAAACCTCCTTAATCAAAATTCTTCCTAACTGCCTTATAAGAAAAACCAATGAAAGTAGACACAGAGTTTCATTTCTTATTTTACTTTAAAGTGGATTGTCTCATTGATAGTTAAATGTGCTACAAAAATAAGAAGAACATAGTTTAGTAGAATTGGAACAAAACAATATGTCAGGCAAACTTATAAAAAAGAAAATCCCAAAATTGAAAAGACTTCGTAGTAAAGTAAATGTCAGATTGTAAGAACAGTCATCAAAGAAAGTCATAAATTATTTAATTTTTGTCTCTCAATGTGCAAACTCATTTCTAATTTTCAGATGAATCAGAGAAAGTTATATTCCTTCTATGATTATTAATGTAATTTATTAAAAATGAATTTAAGTTAACATTTAATTCACACTAGGGAATAATAAATTCTATAATTATTTTCAATCATCATTTTATCATATTAATAGTTAATAATGCCAGTCCAAATAAAAAGTTAAAATTTACAAACTTTATTTAACAATAAAGCTTTCCTTTAACCTCAATGTGGTCTTTGGAAGATTATGTACCTTAGATAAAGAAGTTACAAAAGGCTTCTTTCTTTTCAAATTAGTTTCTATACACTCTGAAATCCATGTTGTTAACTATTATTTTTAGTACTTCAGTGTACAAGGAATGGAAAGAGAAATCTATGGAAGGCAGAGGTCATAGTGTAATAGTTATCTTGTTCCCTAGATGTGACCTAGAATTTAGAGTTGAATCTATCTTTGTTTATCTCAATGGTTTTTTTCCTATTTCTAGCCTCAGAAATGTTACCATTTCATTCAGTTCAACTGTAACTGCTATTTAAATAACTCTATTTAAACATTAATTTTGTAAGATTAAAAAGAATCATCTAATCCATAGCCCTGAAAAATCTGGAAGAAAATGGGGAGAACTATTTCATTTGCAACAGTATAATTTACCAAAATATTTAGGAAAAAAATAGTAAGGAAGGAGACAAAAGACTTGCAAACTTAAAACTACAAAACATTGCTGAAAGAAATTAGAGAAGGCTGGGTGCGGTGGTGCATGCCTGTAATCCCAGTGGCTCAGGAGGCTGAGGCAGGAGGATTGCAAGTTCAAAGATAGGCTCAGTAAAGGGGAGGCACTAAGCAACTCAGTGAGACCCTGTCTCTAAATAAAATAAAAAATAGGGCTGGGAATGTGGCTTAGTGTTCAAGTGCCCCTGAGTTCAATACATGGTACCCCTCCCCCCAAAAAAGAAATTATAGAAGACACAAATAAATGTAGATATCCCATGTTCATAGTTTGGAAGGCAATATTTCAAGATGTCAGTAAAATTCAAAGTTATTTATAAATTTAGTACATTTCTTCTAAAAATTTCAATGATATTCTTTACAGAAGTAGAACATAAATAAATCCTAAAATTCATATGGACTCTCAAAGAAACCTGAATATCCAAAAAATAAAAATAAAACCCTGAAAAATCTAAAAGTTTTCTCATTTTTCTAGATTTCAAAATATTACAAAGTTGCAATAATCAAAACAGTGAAGTATTAGTATAAAGACTGACATAGTGGTGAATAGAATAGAATAAAGAGAACAGAAATAAACTTTCTATTAATGATCTAATGAATTTTAAGAAGAATTTCAAGAAAATTCAATGAGGGAACAAAAAGTCTTTTCAACACAGGTACAGGGAAAACTGAATGCAAAAGAATGAAGTTGGACTTTCACCTTACTCCATAGAGAAAAATTAACTCAAAATGCATCAAGGATGTGAATGCAAAATTTAAAACTATAAGGCTTTTAGAAAAAAACATTTGGGAAAAAATCTTTATTTCATTGGATTTTTGCATTGATTACTTAGATATTGTAAACATAAAACATAGGCAACAAGTGTAATAATAAATTGTATTACATCAAAATTAAAAACTATGCATCATAGCATACAATCAATATATTAAAAGGTAACCTATGTAATGGAAGACTTACAAATTATATATCTGATAGGGTTTAATATTGAGATTATAATATGCAGCTTAAAACCAAAAAACAACACCATCAAAAAATTGTCAACAGACTAAAATTGACATTCCCCCCAAAAGCATTCACAAATGGGCAAGAAGCATATTAAAAAGGTACTGAACATCATTAGCTATTAGGGAGAAGCAAATCAAAACTACAATGAGATAGCATCACACATCTAAGAGATCTGCTCTAAAATGAAACAGAAAATAAGTGTATGAATGAATGTGCAAAAATTGAAACCTTTGTTCCAATTTGTAGGTGGGAATGTAAAAGGGTATAGTTACTAAGAAAACAGTACAAAAGTACCCCAAAACATTAAAAATAGAATTAACACACATAATTTAGAATTGCCATTAATGGGCTTATATCCAAATTAATTGAAAGAAGAGCCTCAAATACATATTTGTACACCCAAGATAAAAGTATTATTATTCATATTTGCAAAAGTGGAAGTAACAGAAGTGTCATTCTTGAGTTAATGATTAGACAAAATGTGGTATATACTTCAATGGAATTATTCAGCCTTCCAAATGAAGAAAATTTTGACATGCTCTAGCATGAATAAAACTTGAGGACATTATTTTACATGAAATAAGCAGTCATAAAAATACAATCATTAAATGAGTCCAGATATAAGATATATAGAGTAGTCAAATCCACAGAAAAACAAAATAAAATGGTGGTTGTCAGTAGTTGGAGGATGGATAAAGAATGGGAAATGTTTAATGGGAATAGAGATTTAGCTTTTTAAGATGTAAAACTTCTGGGGCTGGGATTGTAGCTCAGCGGTAGAGTGCTTGCCTTGCAGGTGTGAGGCCCTGGGGTTGATCCTCAGCACCACATACAAAGCAATAAAATAAAGACATTGTGTCCATCTACAACTAAAAAAAATTTTTTTTTAAAAAAAGATGTAAAACTTCTGATTTTTGATTACAAAAGTCATTGTATAACATTGTGGATGTATTTATTATTACTGAATTACACATAGCACTGTTACTAAAGCAAATTATACATATGTAAAGCAATTAAAATATACTATACACATATATACAGCCCCATGTGTAATAAAAGGTAAAAAAAAATCTCAAATTTAAAAAAATTACAACTCATAAAAAATTTCCCTGATTAAACCCAGATTCAATTT
Organism: Geosciurus inauris; assembly: GCA_004024805.1. Lineage (NCBI taxonomy): Eukaryota > Metazoa > Chordata > Mammalia > Rodentia > Sciuridae > Geosciurus > Geosciurus inauris. Next base: position 19,903 of record PVHX01006841.1, read on the forward strand.
GAAATAATACTTGGTATATTTCCAAAATATCTCATGTATTTATAAAAAAGACAGCACACTTCTAAATAAGCACGAGTCAAAGAGAAACTAAAAATATTTTTAAAAAGTTTTATAATTGAATGACAATAAAGAAACTACTCATCCACATTGAAGGAGTGCATCTTAAGCAATGTGGAAGTACAGACATTTTCAATACATATGAAACATATATATTTGTGTCAATACTATTCAGTGTCAGTGTCCATCAACAAGTATATGTATTTTTTAAAAAGTGGCATGTATATACAATGGAATATTAGTCATACTTAAAAAGGAAACTCTGTCATTTGTGGAAACGTGGATGAAATTAGAGAACAATATACTAAGTGAAATAAGCAGGCATGAAAAGACAAAAATTGCGTGTCTTACTTATATGTGAAATCTAAAATAGTCTAACTTAGAGAAGCAGAGACTAGAATGGTAGTAACCAGAGGCTAGGTGTAAGAAAAATAGTCAAAGGCTGTCAATCCTCAATTAGATGAAAATAATAATTTTCCACACTGTGAACAAAGAAGTAAACTGATTTTAATCATAAGCACTAGTGCTAAGATTCTATATGTACACAATCGTTTTGTATCTATAAAAAGTTTTTAGAACTATTAAGTGAAATTAACATAGTTGTAGAGTAGTACGTGAGTAAAATATAATAGATACAATTTTTCTCATCATTGGTTGTGGTGGTGGTGGTGGTGTGTGTGTATGTGTATGTATGAGAGAGAGAGAGAGAGAGAGATCTCACACACACATACAAAACCAGTATAAATAATGGAAGGGGAAAATAGAATTACAACATTGTAAAGTTCTTCAACTATACTTCAAATGATAACGTATTATTTGTAGGTTGATAATAGTGATATTTAGTGATGTATATTTTAGACCCATAAGCTACCAAGACAATAAAACTAACAGAAAGTAAAGGTAAAAGGAAATTCAACTAAAAAACAATAGTTGAGATAAAATGTATTTACAGAAATACATTAATGTATAAAAATAAGATAGACAAGACTAAAAAATAAATAGGTGATAAAAATAATATTTAACAAGATATAGAATTAAGTTTAAGCAAATCATTTAATTAACTTGTATTAAAATCTGTCATTCAAAAGTAGATATTAAGCAACTGAAATTAAAAAACTAATTATAAAATAATTAGTTAGAATAAAAGATAAAGGATATGAAAGGATGTAACATGGAAATATTTATTTCAAGAAGACTGAAGGGTTTATATCACTATCAGGCAAAGTTTATTTTTGAACAATGACTCTTATCATTTCTTGCTCTTTTGGCTAAGATCCTGTGTAGAACAAGGAATGTTATCAAGTTTTCAAATATATATATGTAGCTCCTCATGTTTTTGTTTTGTTCAGCTGTACATTGCTGAATAACAACTAAATATCTGCCAAGAACAACTTAGAAGAGAAAAAAGTTATTTTGGGCTAATGGTTTCAGGGGTTTAGTCCATGGTTTTCTGATTCCGTTGCTTTGGACTCAGTGTATGGCAGAATATTATGGCAGAAAAGAAACCATGCAGGAAAACTGCCCACCACATGATAGCTAGGAATCAGAGAAAGCAAAAGGAACAGGATGTAGGGAAGATGAAACTTTCTAGTGCATGGCCCCAGGGACCCATCTCTTCCAGCCATATCCCACCTGCCAACAGTTACCACCTAGACTGTCCATTCAAACTAGGATAGACTGATTATATCACACCTCTTACAATCCACTCAGTTCTTCTGGGAATGTACATGCATTAACTTAAGAGGTTTTGGGACCCCTCATATCCAAAGCATAAAAGTATTCAATAATCAAAGTGAAATATATTACTGAATTTTAAGGAAGTTATACTTCCAGAGATCCTTCAATTTGAGAACATGAGCTCACCCTTAAGGGAAACCCAAGTTCTTAAGAATAAGAGGAATTTTGCTAAAAACTTATGGGCCCCACCTCACCTCTCTCAGATATGCCTATATATAAATTGAGCAAAATATACCTTTTAGAGAACAGAAATAGAGACAACTACATATGGAATCCAGAATTCATACCACTGCCAATCCTGATAGAAGCTAATCTCTACTCCATGTAGACAGAAGAAATGCTGCAGAACATTGGACATCATGAGATGTGTCTCTTTTATGTACCTTCAAATTATCTTTAATGTTGTAATGTTCCATCCTATTGCTAGTATTGTTGGTGCTCCTTCACAATCATATATGATGTATTTTGTGAGGTTCAAGTTACTGTTTATCCAAGTGTCTGGACCAAAATATTCAGAAAATTGGGGACAAGCATTCTGGATTCAGAGAACTTTTTTCCCATAACATCAGCTTGGGATATAGTACATGAAACTTAGGGCTGTTTTTCTTTAGGCATTGGAAAGCACATTCTTTGTTGCATATGGAATAATCATCATATGAATTATGAAAAAAGAAGTTGTTGTTTACTCACTACTATTTTTAGGCATATCCCAGCCTTTCAAGGTTAATTATCTCATTTAGTCCTTCAAAAATTCTATAAGGTACATTCTATTATCACTCTCATTTTATAGTATTGAAAAGACTATGTAAGTTTCTTTTTAAAAAATTAGTTCAGTTTCTCAAAAATGACACAGGTAGAATATAAATGCTAGTACTTCAACTCTTGCTTATCATGCCATTCATAAGCTAGGCATGGATGTTTTAGATTGCACATTTGGAAAGGATGATTTATGTGTGTGTGTGTGTGTGTGTGTGTGTGTGTGTGTGTGTGTGCATGTGCATGCATGTATGTGTGTGTGTTTGTGTGAAGAGCCCTCTTCTGAACTAGTTGCAAATGTTTTCTAATTGGAGACTGAGACAAACAAGAAAATCTGATTCTTTTGATGAATCTGTACCTATTTTCCAATTCTTAACTTTTCAGTATTAGTAACCATATGATTTCAGTCTTTGCTTCAGTTTGAGGTTTGTTTGCACTGCACAGATAACCAAAGAAGAGCTTATTTTTAACATTGTGTCTTCACAACTTTTAACAGAATATCACAAACAGGCATCACAAACTTTTTAACAGAAAAAAAAAAACCTTATTTTTCAATAAAGAACTCAGTTGCTATATATTTATTACTGAATGAACTTTCATGATATTTCTTATTATTTAAAATTCCATGTGTTTGTGTCCCATTTGAGGAAACTGTAAACTCTTAGTTGATGTTTAATGTTCTGTTTTGTATCCTTTTGGTGAATAATTACCAGAAGTTTTTCTCAAGGAAACAATGATTAAGTAGAAAGCTTTTTTGCTTAACAAGTTACCTTTAGCTAAATACTTAATGTGTTAAGTCTTCTTCCTTTTGTAACAACAAAGAAGATATTATGTAGGCTTTTATTAATTGATTGATTGATTGATTCAACATATACTTGTTCAGGATCCCTTTTTAGTAAACTGAAGCACTGTCAATTTATTTAAGAGGCAACATATTTTAGTTCCTTTTTCAAGTCTTACATGGAATGTAAAATTTTAATACAAAATCAATAAGATTGTTGCATAAATTTGGTATTTCTCAACCCAAGATATTGAACTATATACAGTTGGATACATAGTTTTCAGATTCAATTATGTGGGAAAAAAACCCACTAGACATATGGTAGAGATTTAAAAACATAAACTCAAACATTGATTATTTTGTGACCTCATTTGTAGTCCAAAAAACTGACACAAAGGAAAACTATTTTATCTGAAATTTGACTTTTTAGATTTAGGACAACAATCAAATAAATGAGCAAAGAATCTTTTGAAGCCAAATGTGGCCTAGATTTTTTCTTTTAAGAAATCTTTCTTTTTTCTTTTTTGACCTGACTTAAAACTCACAGCTTCTACATCCAGAATAGATAATATAAAATAGTATGAAACAGGCATTTACTTATGGACCAGCTTCTCAAAGTCACGATTAACCTCAATTGCAGATTTTGTTTCTAAGTTATACCCTTTCTTTCTGTGCCCAATCAAAGTGAACATTTCTGAAGTGCTATTCATTGGGGCTTAAATTCTGTGGTAGTTCAAAATAAGTATCAGTTGGCCTGATTTTTCAAGATATATGAAACTCAGGCAGGTTATGCTCTGGGTGCTTATGTAAAGTCATAGTGTTTAAAACATAAAGTTCTTCTGTTTGCATCTTACTTCTTCACCTGAGATGACCTGAAATGACTGAGCTGCCATATATAAACATTGGAGTTACTCCCATTTTCTTCATTTATTAACCAATTATTAGATGAGTATGATAATTTATGTTGACAAAAGGAATATAAGGTATAACACCCAGTTTCTATGAGGTTGAATTTTGTATGGAGACACGACACACAGTGTATGACTGCTACAAAATTAGTGGTGGATGCAGAGGTACTTGAAGAGCAAAAAGATGAGAATGGGTGACAAGCAACAGAATGCAACTGTGAGACCCAGTGAAGTTCCGAGTTCATAGAGAAATATTCTGGAAAATTATTTGGAACCTAGAGTTTAAAGGTACATAATAATATTCAATTTTAAAATTTTTCAATGTGTCTTCAAAATCATCATCATCACCATTTTTATAGCTAAAAATTATTTACCAAGCACTTGGAATGTTCTGGGTCTTGCACCACAAACTGTATACAAATGAGTTTGTTGATTCTTACCAAAACCCTAGTTGGTTAAGTGTAGTCACAGTGCCCATTTTAGAGACAAGGAAGCTGAATCAGAGTGAAAATAAGAAACTTGTCCAAACCCAGAGTGGCATAAATCACTAAATTGAGTTTATGGAAGCAAAGAGAACCACTGAGTTCATATTTTAACATTTTGGTGGGGCATTAATACTCTCTGTCTTGATATTTGTTTATATTACACCCAGTTTTATTTAAAAGACTTTCTTCTTTTGGACTTTAGTTCTCAGAGTACTTTTAACGTATAAGCCCTAACAAATAGGAACTAATAAAGTTATATAATTTAGATTAATTTGCTTTAAGTATCTTCTATATTTAATGTGCTGTTGTAGACCCTTTGTGGGGTATAACATGTAATTTAAATATTGGAAAAGATTATAATCTGTCCTCAATGACCTAATCCCTTTCTGAATTTTGTTCTTGACCATAAATCAGTTGAGAATACTTAATTCAAATTTCTGTCCCATAAAAAGTATACAGATAATAAAATTTCCTATGTCATAAAGTTTGAGGAAAAATGAGTTTGTTGGGATGAAACATGACACACAGCAACAGCTCAGTATAGACACCATAATTCCTTTGCTGTTGTCTTTATGGATACTTCTTTATTTCTTCAATTCCCAGCAAATTACCAGACAATTTGGGAAGTTCTTTGCCAGTTCACTGAAAAGATGAATTTTTTTCAACTTTGCAAGTTTTACAATTATAATTCACTTGTAGAAGTATCTGGATGGATCAGTTGACATGACGAAGCACAAATCTCCATCTTCAGCTTTCTCCTGACTGTACATCTTTGTGAGGTAGAAAGAAGAGAGCAGAGCATCCAGGAAGAAGTGGTAGAGGTACATGTGTGTGTAGACCTGTGCATGTGAGGATGCACACACAGTCATACTTCAACTAGATATCCAAGGCTAATCTAACATACCTCTAAGTCGTGACCTAAAATTGCATCTGCTTTTTTTGTTTTCCACCATAATTAAAGATGCCAACATGGTCATAGTCAACTCATTCTGAAGGGAAACAAGTCCTCAACAATAATTCATTGGAAATGCAAATAGATGGTCTATGATGAGTAGGAAGAAAACTGACACTTCATTAGGAAATATTTTTCAAAGCTGCTTTTTTCTTATATCCAGCTTAAAAGGAAGAAACAAACACTTTGATTTCTCAGGTGTAGTTTCCTATAAATTCCATTTCTTTTATTACCTATTTCCCTAACAAGGTAAACAGATTTTTATACAGCAATACTCTCATGATTTATTTAATTTCTAGAAACAGACTTTATTTTGGCTAATGTCAACACCAGCAGAAGTGTAGGATTGGGCTACAATTTATATACATTATGTACACATGCTGAGCTGTACACTGTATTTACACACGGGTGAATTGTGTGAGTGTGTTTGTTTGGTTTGGTTTTCAGGCAAGGCTTTGTATGATTTGTCACCTTCCTATCTCAAGATTCAATTTGTTCCACTCTCCATTCAACTCACTGTGTATACTTTCAAAGTTCTTTCAACCACAAGTGCTTGATACATGACAGCCTCATTTTCTGCTACTCGCCACATTTCTTTGTCAAAAAAGTCTGTGCTGAGTTCTCAGCATAAATGAAATTCCCCTTAACAAACCTTTAAACCTCTCCATCATGGAAGTTCCCTGTAATGTTTTTTATAACACGCAATCAAAAGTCGATATATGTTTGTGTGATTGTTTGCTTGTTCTTTACTTACCCATTTGTTTCCTATCTCCTCTACTAGACCTTGAATTTTATTAAGCAGTTTCCATGACTTTCTTACTAAGACAGATTTTTCCATAATACAGCACAGTACCTAGCTTTTAAAAAGAAAATTTTAAATGTATGAATTAATCAAAATATCTAATACTTTTTCTGAACTCTCCAAATTATAATAACATATTTAAAATTTTGAATTAGGAGAGGAGTTCTAAATAAAATTTTTAAAAGTATGATTTTTTGTTTGTGTCAAAAAGTAATTTTGAATCATTGAATGAACATTCTAGCAAATCTTGCTTCAGAAAGAGAAAACCTTGAATACGTATTATACAGAATACTGTCCTAACCACATAGAAACTTTAGCCATATATATATTTAGCTACAAAGAATAATATATATTTTATTCTATAAATTTAGTTCTTCACATAATAATAAAGACTTACTTTCCTGAAGATATTGAGCATAAAACTGGGCTTTCAAGTGTTTATCAATTGGCATTTTATCAATGTCTCTGATGTATTTGACTGCATAACAAATACACATAGAATTTAATTCATAAGGATCATGCAAGCTTATTTATAATCAAAGAATAAAAAAGCAAATCATAACTTTCATTTTATTCAGTGAATTAATTTCAGAGAAATTTGCTCAAATAGTGCAATGCATTAATGTTCTATTCAGGTAGTTGGGAGATTTGGAAATCAAAGGTTATATTTTATCTTTGTGTTAAAAGCCAAATCTTTTCAAGGCTAAACCCAGCAGTTCTATTTCTCTGAAGAGGAGCTTTGACTCCTGAGACTGTCCTGCTGGCCATCGTTTTTACTTTGCTTTCTGTTTTTTAAAATTTAAGTAATTTCCACATGTGTAGTATTTGGTCTTTTGAGTTTTAAATCATTTTCATGTACCCAAACTCTTTTTTCTGGCCAGTTGAGTGATTATCAATTCTGAATACCTACAGACAGTGTACCTTTATCATTTCTGTATTGAATTTTGTCCTTCCATAGCTTAGGAGGATACATGTATGCATGTATGTATGTATTTTGAAAATCTAATGTGAATCTTGGCTTT
>PVHX01006841.1:27502-96857 GCA_004024805.1 Geosciurus inauris
CCATTCTTCCTGTGTCCTCCCCCATATTATGGATCAACATTCACTTATCAGAGAGAACATTCGGCATCTGGTTTTTGAGGATTGGCTTACTTCACTTAGCATGATATTCTCCAACTCCATCCATTTACCTGCAAATGCCATAATTTTATTCTTTTTTATTGCTGAGTAATATTTGTTATGTATATAGACCACAGTTTCTTTATTCATTCATCTATCAAAGGGCATCTAGGTTGGTTCCACAGTTTAGCTATTGTGAATTGAGCTGCTATAAACATTGAAGTGGCTGCGTCACTGTAATATTCTGTTTTTAAGTGTTCTGGGTATAAACCAAGGAGTGGGATAGCTGGGTCAATCTTGGCTTGTTTACAAGTTATTGTGTTCTTTGTAGAAATTTTACTTTCAGTGACAGATATCATCCAAGTCATCCTGTTATGGTTTGAATATGATGTGTCTCCCAAAAGCTCATATATGAAACAATGCAACAAGGTTTAGAGAACAAATGATTGGGTTGTGAGAACTTTAAATCAATCAATGAATTAATCTTTGATGGGATTAACTGGAGGCAGTTAGAGTGTGTCTGGCGGAGGTGGAGTATTGGGGGTATGGCGTTGTGGTATATATTTGTACCTGGTAAGCAGAGTCTCTTTCTTGCTTCCTGATCACCATGATGTGAGCCACTTCCCTCTCCATGCTCTTTGCCATGATATTCTGCCTCACCTTGAACCCAGAGGAACAAAGCCAGCTTCTATTGACTAAGACCTCTGAAATTATGAACCCTCAAATAAACTTTTTTTCCCCCAAAATTCTTCTGTTCAGATCTTTTAGTCATAGCAGTAAAAAACCTGACTAAAACAGAAATTGATACCGAGAAGGGGAGAGTCATTGCTGTGACTAACCTGACCATGTGGTTCAGAAGGATTTTGAGCTTTTTGGAAACGATCGGAGGAATTTTGAGATGCTTAGCAGTGCGAGCTTGAAATGCTTTAGATTGTTGTAAGTGGAGATTAATGGCTGAATCTGGTGGGAGGTCAGAAAACCAGAATGCCAATAAGACAGTGAACAATGAAGACAGAGCTCAAGAGGGTTCAGAGGAGGACTCTTGGAATTTGGAGTAGAGGCCATTCTTGTTATGTCCTAGCTGAGAAGTTGTCTGCATTTTGCCAGTGCCTGAGACTTTTGGTGAGGCTGATTTTAAAAGTGATGGATTTGTTAATCTGGTGGAAGAAATGTGTAGGCAGTACAGCATTGGGTGATAGCATGGATATTCCTGGTGGCTTTTAGCCAAATTTATTGTGATAATGAGGAGCAGAAAGATTCAAAAAGCTTGGACTTAAAAGGTGGGAGTAAAACTGGGGCTAAGGAGGTTGGTTGTTAAAGACTTAAGTGCCACTTAAGAAATTCTAAAGACTTTGCCCAGACAATAAGAAAGATGCCTTGAGGGCATCTCAGGAATTGGCAGGATCATACCCATCTCAGACTCAAAGAAGTAAAAGTAAAAATTCTCTTGGGAAGAGACCAGTGGGGTACTCTTCTTGCACAAGGGGGCATAGGAAGTGGTTTCTATATGCTCAGCCACCTACACACTCAGAGGCTGCTGCAGCCAGAGTCCCTGGAGGCTTGGCTACTGCTCAAGATGATAACAGACCTTAGCATCAACCATGTGGTGCTGGTTCTGAAGAAATGCAGGATGCTGGTATTATGGAGTCATAGAGGCTTCCACCAAGATTTCAAAAGAAGGCCTGCAATGCCAGGCAAAGTGCAGTAGGGCCAGAGTCCCTGTGGGTAGCCCCTGAGAGGACAAAGCATGGAAATGTGAGGAAGCCAAAGCTGCAGTGGAGACTCTCAAGATTAAGAAAAACCAGGCAGGTGGAACATCTGCTGAGGAAATCGACATGAATCAAGCATAGACAAGCCAGCAGAAAGACCACTTGGGATGCAACCAACAATGTCACAGGGTTGGATCTACACAAACCCTTTGGAGAGAACATCATGATGCCATGCACTTTAGATACTGGACACAGAACTACAGAACTTGTTTGCCCAGCTGGATTTTGGTCTTGCTTTGATCCCATCCCTTCTTTCTATTCCCCTAATTTAATGAATGAGAATGTTTACTTTGTACCATTATATATTGGATACTTGCAAATTGCTTTTAATTTTACAGGAGCTCACAATGCGAGATTGTCTTAAACCTCAGAGAAGACTTTAGACTTAAACTTTGAGCAATCTTGGAACTGTTGAGACTACTGGGACTCTTGGGAATGGATTAAGAATGTTATGGTTTAGATGCAAAATGTCCCCCCAAAAGCTCATGTGTGAGATAATGAAAGAAAATTCAGAGAAGAAATAATTGGGTTGTGAGAGACTTAACATAATCAGTGGATTATTCCTTGATGGAATTAACTGAATGCTAACTGGAGTCAGGTGGGATGTGGCTGGAGTCAGGTTGGGTATTGAAGGTGTGGCTTTGGGGTGTATATTTGTACCTGGCAAGTGGAGTCTATTTCTCTGCTTCATAATCATCATGTGAGCTTCTTCCTCTGCCAAATTCTTCTCCATGATGTTCGGCCTCACCTTGAGCCCCAAGGAATAAAGTCAGCCTTCTTTGGACTGAGATCTCTGAAACCATGAGTCCTCAAATACCTCCCCTAAAATTATTCTGTTCAGATCTTTTACTCCCAGCAGAAAAAAGCTGACTAAAACACCTCAACTGGACATTCTATACAGAAAAACCTCTTGACCTTTCACATTTCTTCTTCCATTTGGCAAAGTAAAAGTAGAACATCAAGTAAGATAAGAGATTATTCTATTACAAATTGATTTGAAATAGAATTTTTTTCTAATGTATTTTATTCATGTTAAATGAATTAATGGAATCATACTGATGGTGCTATTTAAAACATTTAGAAAGTTATGTAAACTACTATTGAACAGAAAGAGTTTTAATATCTGTAGCTTAGCAATTGTTGTTTTAGCAATGTCTCTGATGTATTTTGTTACATAGCATACACATTCAATATAATTCATAAGGCTTATGAATGCTTAGTTATGCTCAAAAAATTTAAAAAAATCTTAACTTCTATTACTTAACTTCTATTATTCAGTGGAATTCATTTCAGAGAAATTTGCTCAAATAATGCACTACATTAACTTTCTATTCAGGCAATTGAGAGATTTTAAATTAAGAGAACTCCGCCACTGCCTCTATCAACACTCTGATAGTAATAATGGTCCAGATGGGTAAACATCATTAGCTAAAACTCGGCACTATGGCACTATGGCACCAGCACTATGGACAATGGCCTGACAAAGTATGGTTTTCTTAAGAAAAAAATATTGGAAAAGGTGATCTAACTTTTGTTCTTTCAGTTTTCCTGAAAGATCCATGACCCTATTCTTTCTCTTACAGTACAATTGAAACATCCCTGTCATTTTATCGGTTAAGCAGACCAAAGGATAAAACTAGAGTAGGCTGACTTTCTAATCAAATTCAAACCTTTTTTCTTTTTCTATTCTATATTATTTTAAAATTTATTGTAACAAAAGATAGTATTGCCAAAAATAAAAATGCTACTTTATTTATTTTATTTACGGTTAATCTTTTTGAAATTTGTTGTAATCTCCTGGAATTTCTCTAAGTTACATGTGTGAAATAGGATAGGTTTCTAGTAGATACACTTATGGCTTTGGAACACTTTTTTTTTCTGATCTTTTAAATTCACTTTCTGACTTAAAGGTAATCTAATGGAAGATTAATGTATTTAGACTGGTAGGTGCACTTTTAGATCTATAGTTGGTGTTATCCTAGTTCTAAGATTATACACTACAATTAGATCAAAATTTATGGAAGAAGAGAACTCCACCTGTATAGTTATGATACAGGAAGCTTCAGGTCTACAGAAGCCACCTCACAGTGATTGTATTAGGAAATGGCTGTTCAGGATCTTACTAACTATATCACAAATATTATAGGGATTCTTTTTTTCCTGCTCTCTAAATTCTGGACTTTACTAGAGCTTTCCTGTAATAAGAGAAGAAAAATTTGACTTTCCAGCTGTAATAAGTCACAAGACCACATTTGGGAACAAAGCATAAGTACTGGTATCCCACCTAGTCCATTTCCTCTACTGTATGTCATACCATATAAGACCATACTTCTCATAATCTTCTGAGAGTTTGAGAGATTGACTCCACTACAATCAGAAAATTCACCAGCTTAACACTTTTACTATATCATCCACCAAAGATTTATTCATGCTTCCCCAAATCTCAATGGCATAAGGTAAGAAAAATACATTTTTTCCTAATGACACAAGATAATTGAAAATCAGAAATGGGTGGGAGAGTAGTAGTCACCCAGGAACAAGATTATTAGTGAAGCCTCTATCAAATATTTTTGGATGCTATTCATAGGAAGTAACTTCTAAGTTTTCAAATGTTAAGTTAATGCTGGGCCTGGAAATGTCAAGCATGACTTATTTCTCAATCAAGGACCATTGTCAAATATTCCCACCAAACACAAGAAGCACCAGAAGTAAAATATCACCATTTTCTTCCAAACAAGAAGAAAGTAGACATACTTGATAAACAGTTCAGAAGAAAATTAGAGTCCAGCTACAAAAACTCTACTCATCCTTCTTTCTTTCTTTCTTTCTTTGTTTTTTTTTTTGGTACTGGGGATTGAACTCAGGGGCACTCAACCACTGAGCCACATCCCCAGCCCTAGTTTTTGTTTTATGTAGAGACAGGGTCTTACTGAGTTGCTTACTTAGCAGCCTCGCCGTTGCTGAGGCTGGCTTTGAACTCGCGATTCTCCTGTCTCAGCTTCCATAAGTGCTGGGATTATAGGCTTGAGCCACCGCACCCGGCTCTACTCATCCTTCTTTCTATGCGCAAAACATTTCCCTAATCTTTCAGGGAAGCACTCAGAAGTCTCACCCACTTCCCACTTTTAGCCTAGTCTCTGGTGTCAAGGTGATGCATGCTATTCTGTTCATGAATTATGGGTAAAATTTTATGCCTAAAATATTGAGCATGGATTTTTATAATTTTAAAAATCACAAACATTTTAAATTCATATTTCTATATTTTCCACAAACTGTGTCTCTCTGTTTTTTGTTGAAATGATTAACTTAGCATTTCAATCCTCAGAAGGAGAGTGCTAAATTTTTCCTTTCACAGAATTTACTGGGCACCACCTCAAACAATTAAGAGGTTTTCACAATGTGTAAGAATATAAGTACGTATTTTGGATTTCACTCATGGAAAATTATACATTTTAAGCAGGCTTTTTTTCCTCAAAACCTTCTTAGTCTTGTGTTTTAGAAATTGGAGGTAAGAAATAGTTTCCTTTTCCAACCTAGAGCTGACAAATGTTTGGATTTTCTTTTCATTTCTCTTTGTAACACCAGCTAATGATTTCATGTTCATCTCTTCCTTGGAGCATTATGTTACATGTAGACATCATAATAAGCAAAACTGCTAACATTCTATTTCCTCAGTTCTTCCAAATTGTAACTCCTTAGGTATATTATTTGCTTGTAACACTACTGCAGTCAATAGTTTACCAAATATTTTTCACTTGAATTGCATGAATTCTGTTCTTTAAGCTATTATTCATAGCTTTTGCTTTTCTTATCACATGGCCAGAAAGTGACTTTGTTATAGTATTCTCCCTTATCTAGAGAACAACTTCTATGAATAAGATGAGTTTACACATTAGTAATTTTCAAAATTCAGAATTTTAGTCTTATAATAACAAAATTTATTTCTCATGTACATACATTATATGCATCAAAGATGAGTAGAAATTCTCTCAAGATGATATGATAACCATAATATGAGACATTGCTAGTTGCCAATGACAAAGAAAGAAGAAAGATATTATGAAAAAATTGAATAAGTAATTAGATTTTCTGTTGGGAAGTCATATTCTCATTAGCCATAAATAAGCATATAATTACAGTATTCCATAAGAGACCCAGAAAATGCAAGATATTATTTGACCAGCAAGTGGAAGAAATGGCATTTGGCCAATAGACATAATCATTTATAGAAAGTGCTTCCCCAAATGACCTGAACTGAATATTGGTGGAAATGTGGAAAAGTTGATTATGAAGTACCTGTGAGATGTCAAAATAGAAATATCCAGTATATGTTTAATATTTCTAATATTGATATGTGCTATAAGTATTTGAAGAATCCAAAGGAAAACTTGATTGAAAACAGACTCGGTAGTCTTCATCGATGAACAGGAGTAATTTCCTAGATAGAATATGTAGAGTCGAAGCAGAAGAATAACACATAATGGGCAGGATGAACAGATGTAATCATATTGAATTACTAACAAAATCACATCTACATTTAATCAAGTCATGCTTGCCTTCTTGAGAGTTATATTCATTTTACATAAAGATAAATGTCAACGTTAAATACAATATTTATAATGTATGTATCATTATATAATTATGGCTGGCAGTATGGTTCATGCAGGAGAAGAAAAGTGTGCCTAACACGGATGAGGTTCTGGGTTTGATACCAAGCACTATAAGGAAAAAACAAAAAGAATATTGACATCTATTTAAGATAAAAAGAAGCATGTCAAAATATTCTTGTTAAAAAATTGATAAAAACATTGATGTGATTTTTTTACCTCAATTCAACATTAATATAATTATTTCAATTATTTTGGTAAAATATCAGATTATATTTTAATATTTTACATTTTTCTTATTTTATTCAAACTAATGATTGATGTAGTTTGGTTTAAAAAACTAAGAATAAACAAGTAATATAAAATATAACTTAGAAGAACCTTTTTTATCCCCTATAAAATACATGCAAAATTATATATTCAAAAACTCATGAACAAATAGCATATAAATGATATATATGCAGGGTACATTTAATTTTTCTAAATATAGAATTAACTTATTACTCCTTAATCACTTTTTTCTGCAAGAAAGGTTTTTACAATTCGATAAGATTTCATTAAATGGAGAAAGTATGCAATTTGTCATCCTTCAGTTGGGAAATTCCAATTAAAGCCAAAGTCAATATTTAAAAATCTATTTTAGTTTCAGTAAAAATTGTAGCCTAATGTTGTTGATTCATTATATATTTGACTTTAACTTACAATTTATACACATAAACTATGTATTTTGTTTATGAGATATTAATTTTTTCAACAGAGACACTTCATTTTACTTTAGCTGTCATATTTTGATAAAACATTACTAGGGAAAACATATGACCACAACATACATGTCTTCAACATAAATGTTAAAGTGACAATTTTTTTCTTACTGGCACCTACATGTATGTTCTTCCATGAGCTAATGGTGGATTATTATTCTTATAAAGTGTTTATTAGGATTCCATATCATTTTCATATATTTATGTTTTCTTGTTGAAGTAAAGTCAATGCTTTGTCCTGAGTTAATGGAAATTTAGACATTTGAAACAAATTGCAATGGTCCTAATTCAGAGGATTGGAGTTTAAAAAATATTGTACTATTTAGATTATAACCTAACTTACAATATTTTCTAAATTTCTTGTAATTTTCTCTTCTTCTATTCCTTGGATTTTGTAATTCTTTAAAAAATAGTCATATTTATGTAGTTCAAAGAAAATTATCAAACCAGTCATGAAAAGGGCTTCTTGCTACATGAGTTCAATAGATTCTTGAATGTCAATGATGTCAACAGCATATTCTTGGGCACCAAAATTCCTAAGTACATATATGCTTTTACTGCTTCAGACAGAAATTTCAGAATTGCTTTTTCTAGAGCCTTGCTATGCCTTTAGAATCTTTTTGAGCAAAAAAATAACTCAGTGACATTTAATGAACTGGTGTCAAATAGATGATTGCTAAAAAAAATGATGAGTTAAGAATCATTATCTAGGACACTTGACAATTTTGTTCAATCATGGTTCAGTATTAAACTATACAGTTTATGTAAATATGTATGTTATTTCATAATTTATTATTCTTTTTACTCAGTTTCAAATATAGCTTACTCTATAGCTAATACAAAAAGGAAAGTTGTCTTAAGTCATAGTTTTGTGATGACTTGGAGGGTAAATAATCATAATTTTTTTCAGGTACAGAGTTAGTGAAAAATTCTTTTCCTTAGATGTCTTTGCTCAATAATTGGTATCAGTATAAAAAAGATCTAGATTCTGGAATTTTATTGTTCAATTTCTCTTTTTATTCTTTTTTGACAAACAGGAAATTCTATGATAATGTAAAAAAGTTAAACCTGATTTAATTCATATCAAGAATTGAATATGCAAGCACATATATTGTCTTTTGTTTGCTTTCCTCAACCTCTGGAGTCTACAGACAGTGTGTACCCAGATGCACAAACTTTCTTATACCTTTCCCTGCATCACAATGAAAGATGCTACATGCCTTTACTAATAAATACCATCAGGGACTTATTTCTCATTTATGTGTTATGACTTCTGGCAAAATATCTCTTCAAAGTTTTTAAAAAACTGTTTAATTTTAACCAAATTCTTCAATCAATCATCTTAGATAATGCGTTTTTGAAGAGAGCAATTCCACTGTGCATCATCAATAAAAACTTTTACATAACCCAACAAACCTATATTTGCTTTTCAAGTTTCATACAATATTAGAAATTTATATTGATCATATTTTCTTTTGCAAGCTTAAGCAAATTAATTCATTTTGCTCTATGAATTGATTCATTTTACTGAATTTATTGGCTCAATAAGCCATTCACCAAATGGCTTATTAGGTACCTCTGGACTTGGACAACATAATAAGTTCTGGGCATCAAATTTGAACAAAATTTCTCATGATTCCTGTCCTGGGAGAATTTTTTAATTTTTTTAAATGATGAGAAAGGTAGAAATATATAAGATAAAAAGTAAATCACCTATCTTCTATTATATCTGACCTTTAATTTTATGTAGGCATATGTGAGGAAAAGAGATTTAGTTGCTCACATTTTTTAATAAAAATAGATCTTAGACTTAACAACCAGTTTTCTTAGAAATTGGTATTATCACTGCACTGCATTTTGAATATTTTATTTGATTATTTTCATTCAGTACAATATGCTACATATATGTAAACATTACTACATATGAATAAATTATACATTTATCTGTTTTTACCTTTTGGGGAAAGTTAAATATTTAACTCATACTTTTGATAGTTTTGCTTAAAATATTTAATTTTCATTTCAAGAAGTTTAAACGATATACATATCTTTTTACTTTTAAGCATACTAGAATTGTATGTTGTTTTGAGAAAATTTCTGAAATTTACATGCTTCAAATGTTTCTATAATTATATATTTGGTCTATCTCATATTAATTTTGGAAAGATATTAATTTTAATTTTTGTCAATGAACAAACACAAATTATTGGACAGAATACCAATCTGAAAATCTCTAAAAGTCTTAGTTTCCACACTCCTAAAAACTAAAAGACAAAAGAATTTTAATGTAGTCTAAGTTTTAGTCTGAGAGAAATGATAACCTAAGGACTGATTGAAAAAAATTCGGGTTTTCTAAAAGCATAATAAATATGAACTGTGTTACGGAATAAGAGGAACATGATAGTTTCTCAAGGGAAACTGAACTAATCTTCAAAGTGAGAGACATTTATGAGTCCAACAACATAGAAAGCAGTCATCCTCTAGAGCAACAGACCAAAGTTGCTATGCTTAATAAAATGACATGAATTGAAAGGCTATGTTGTCAAAATGTAGAGAAAAGAAAAGAAATAGTAGTTTAAAATATGTCCCATAACTTAGGCTACCTAGTCTAAATTGTGTTGTTGAAAATTATTAGATGAAATAACTTTCACAAATTAGAATTTTAATTCTATTTATATATCCATCTACCTCCATACCTAATGTATATGTATACAGAAGTATATCTCACACACACCAGAATAGTGTTGAAAGAACATAAAGCAAATCAAGTTCTTCCTTTTGATAGAATATAAGCTCCATAATGGAAGAAATATTGCTACCACATTATTTTAGTTAGCTTTTGTACTTCTATAACCAGAAGATCTGACCAGAATTATTTAGAAGAGAGGTTTGCTAGCCTCACAGTTTCAGAGGTTCAGTTCATGGTCACCTGACTCCATTGCTCTGGGCCAGAGAGGAAGCAAAACATCATGGCACAAGAGTGTGGTGGAGAAAAGCATCTCAGGACATAGATATTAGGAAGCAGAGGAGAGCTCTGTTCACCAGGGACAAAATATAAACCCCAAAGACAATTCCAGTGACCTACTCCCTCCAGACAAACCTTACTTGCCAACAGTTACCAATCAGTTTATCCATACCAGTGGATTGATCCTTCAATTAAATTAAAGTTCTCACAACCTAATTATTTACCTCTGAACATTCGTGAATTGTTTAAAGTTCTCACAACCTAATTATTTCACCTCTGAACATTTGTGAATTGTAACTCAAGGGAAACTGAACTAATCTTCAAACTGAGAGACATTTATGAGTCCAACAATATGGAAAGCAGTCATCCTCTAGAGCAATAGACCAGTTGCTATGCTTAATAAAATGACATGAATTGAAAGGCATTTATCTCTATACTCTCCTGTCCTGAGCAGGGCCAATCTCATCATAAAGTACCTTTTGTAAAATGATCAAGACACTCTTCTATCAGAAGTCTAGAAATTAAGATAAGTGCTTTTGTAATCTTGATTATAAAACACAGAACAAGTGGTCAGTATCAGAAATATTAAAGTATTGATTTGTGGGGTCGGGGTTATGACTCAGTGGTGGAGCACTTGCCTTGCATATATGAGGCAATAGGTTCAATCCTCAGCATCACATATAAATAAATAAAATAAAGGTATTGTGTCTATCTACTACTAAAAAATAAAATATTAAAAAAGTATGGATTTGTGGTTAAGCTACTTATGGTATAAACTATCCTGGTAGCAGGGACATTTTCTTTTCCATATTAAAACTTGTATAGTAAGTAGGTTTTAAAATATAACAAATAAAATTTATATAAAGCTTAACATAACAAATTAATTAAAAACTTTACTTCAAAGTTTAAAAATGATTAATAATTATCTTAAGTAAAACCTCAGTAAATACTTCTAGGTTTGTATAATAATGTATAAATCAAATATAACCACTAAGCATTTCAGCAGAGGAAAAGCCCAAATAACAATTCACTGAAGCAGGTTTGGAAGAGTAATAGCTGAAAATGAATCAAGTTTAGCACTGAACTAGAGCTTCTCCAATGGTAGGGAATGAGGCGACGTCTGAGATAGTTTTGCTTTTCTAAATTCTTATAAACATAAGTGTTCTTAATCTTTATTTCCTGAGTAAAACTAAATCTCAGGTATGATCACTCTTATAACATCCTAGATTCATTCTATCAGTATCCTGGCCATGAATTCATGTTGATAAAATTTATGGTCACAGTAATTTACATAACAATAGAGATATTTAAAGAAGGTTTTCTAGTTTTATCCTTCAAAAACAAAAAACAAATAAATAAACAACAATAACAACAAAAAACTGGGCCTGATTTCCATTTACTGCCTACACACAACTGATTGCCCACCATTTGAGGAATATGAAAAAATGCTGAAGTAGGCTTGTTAAATAGGGACAGACTCATAGAACCAGAATGACCTGCTTTACTCTGTTTACCTCTTGTCTGTACACAAATTGTTTATGGCATCTGTAGATGAACTACTCACCTTTAGCTTCTGAGAAAATAGAGATGTGGCTAATAAAGCATGGCACAATTCGTATTGTCCAGAAGATATCACCATTTTTTGTTCAATGTGCAAGAACGCTAAACTCACAGAAGGAAAGGATGTAAATCTGGTATATATTTTCTATAAGTCAGAAAATGACTTATAGAAAAGTGCACAGCTTTAATTAATTATTTAGCCCTTAGTTAACACTACTTTCTTAAGTACCTTTGAGCTCATTATGTATACACATGTAGAGATCAAAATGAAGTCACTCCAGTTTCCAATCACCTTTGAATTTAGAACAAAAGAATGGGTTCTTTTCCTTCTCTGTTCAGCTTCTACTCAGCCTGGAATTTTTAGCCACCCTTCCTGTTGCTATATTATTTATGTTCTTCTGATATCTATTGTTTAATCATTTGTAGATCATCATGTACGAATATTTCTATTCCACTAGGTTTTGTAATACATAACGGAATATTTTCCATCATTTTATGACATTCAGATATATCTGGCATATGTTTGTTCAAAGTTTATGAATATCTCAAAATATGTTTTTAAATTCCTTAATGTGGAATTTTAGCACTGGAAGTATAAGTCACATACAAAATGATATTTTAGGAAAAGGGAAAGCATAAAATCACTTTGTTTACATACATACATATGTGTGTATGTACACTTATATGTAATTGTAGATATATTAATATCTTAAAATTTTTAGTTTCTATTTTTAATTTGTATAATTCATCAAATTTTAAAAAATTATGCTTTAAAATATCTCTGTATCTCTGTATTTTATATATTAATTAGGTACCATGAACCTACATAAAGGATCTGTTATGAGTTTCATGAAGTTATTTATTCATGTTATATTTATACAATATACTATTAATTTTTGTTTTGTTAGGGGAATTTTCCCCATTACATTGATTTAAAATATTTCTGTGTATATTTTTATAAATTTATAACTATAATTACAAACATATTTATATTGAGCAGTCTTATCATCAGTGGCTATGATCAGAAAATATTAATTTAGCAGCCCAAAATTTGTCTTGTCAAAAGAATGTTGTATTCTTTTCAGTCACAATTTTTAATGAGTTTGAAAAAACAAATTTATTTTAACCAAGTCATTTATTTAGTTTTCTTTCCATAAGTAGTTGAATCAGGAAAGTTTTTGTCATTTTTATTTCTGCTTGTGGTTTTCTCAGTTGGCAGTTTGTATGGATTACCCAGCCTTTCCCTGAAGAACAGTGAGGCTTGAATATAAATGAAGTCCTAGAGCATTCTCTTTCAAGTGCAGGATCACTGGGTTAATCTGTACATGAAACAGACTGGTTGCAGAATGGAAGAATTGCCATGTGGACAAAGGCTGGCAAAGTCAATATATTTTAGGAGATTTATCATGACACACTTTTGAAAAGTTTCTTCACAGGAACTCTGTGTGGTCTACACTAATCTAATGACTTTGATTTTCTTTGATATTTAATTGAAACACGGTTTATCTTGTATCTCTATGTTTTCTGGCAACAAAAAACTAAAAAAAAAAAAAAAAAAAAAAAAAAAAAAAAAAAAAAAAAAAAAAAAAAAAAAAAAAAAAAAAAAAAAAAAAAAAAAAAAAAAAAAAAACATAAAGAAAATGATCCTTTGGACCACTGCTTTTGGAAATAGGTCAGACTCAAAGAATGCACACTATTTTTTTTTAGTGTTTGTTTTATTTTAGATAATTATTACAAGATGACAACAGATGTGATATTAGGACTGCAGCAGATTCAAGATTAAAGGAATGGTTAGATATTTTTCAAAGAAGATATACTAAAAATACCTGATGAACTATGTGGGATATATAAATTCTTCCTTTAAAATTTCAATTTTTATGTTGGTCAAAGGATGAAAAATGTCAGATTATAGAAATACATTTGAGAGATTATTCTGCAATATGGTGACTATAACAGCAATATATTGCATACTTGAAATTTATGAGTATATTTTAAGTGTGCTCACTACATCAAAAGTAAGTTTATAAGGTAATAAAATGTTAATTAACTTGTTTAACCACTCCCCACTCTCTATATATATTTCAAATATCATGCTATATACCACATAATCATGCAATTTTTGGTGGTCAAAGAAATAAACACCAAAATTTCTATTTGTGGATATGAATGTTAAAAACAACCATAAAGGCTGTGTAGAGCACATTCAAAACAGTAGAATGTGGCTTGGGGAATATTGTGGTATGCACAGATGTCACTGTTTAACGAGATGTTCACTGTTTTTCTGTATTTCTACTGGCACTATCGCTTACATACGGGACTAATAGATGTGGAATTTAATATCATCAGTATTTTTTATTAGTAGTAAGTAAAGGGAATATCTAATGCTACCTTGAAAAAATTATTTGTAATATAGTAGTAAGTCAATCTTGTCCTGGACCTTTTTATAATAATCAAGATATTGTTTCTTTGCCTATTAATCATTGAGACCCAAGGAATGATATTCCTCACCAAAATACACTTAGAAGAATCTCTCCAATAATTAAAAAAATTAAAACTGTAGTGTCATAGAAAGTTTTCAGTAATAGTTAAAAATGTGAAATTTTAAGAAGAGATTGCATGGAAGAACAGAGCTTTACAAGATATTTTATGTGCTAAGCTTATTTGTTTAAATCTTCAAAACATTCTCTACCCCATTTTCTCCAATTTGTACTGATATATTTGTTCCTGGGTCTGTAATTATGTTTTTTGTTTGTTTCTCTGTTTTTTCATTTTTTCTCTTTCTGCTTCTCTTCCTCTTTTTTTTTTTTTAGCTGTCCATGGCATGTTTTGAAAGAGTTCGTTGTTTGTTTTAATTAAATTAAATATCTAAGCCCATTTCTCAATTAAAATAAATTAGTTTAATATGTTTTCAAGACTAATATGCTTTCTAATATTTTTTCTGTTATATTTTTTTGCCAGTGAAATGCAAAACAATAAGAAGTTTTCTTACCCTACATGTAATCACAAAATCATCATTTAATAGGATTATAACACGATGTCTTTTTTTTCCTGGTTAAATAACTATTTAGCATGTTTTCCACAAATGTAAATTTAAAAAGAAATCTTAATTATGGTTTCATAATGTTATAGCTATATGAGAATATCGCTATGTGAAATAGTATACAATGCATGAGAGTTGTCATGAATTTTAATAGCATTTATACAGTGACTATGATAAATTAGAGCTTACAATTGCATTATTTACTCATTTTAATGCATGAATGTAATTATAATCTTTTAGTATGTGTAAAGATTATCACATTATATTATTATTATATAAAATGGCTATTTTTCTACAAATGTAAACTAGCAAAAGCTAAGGCAGAGAGTTTGAATGGATTCAGAAGGAAGCAGCCCTGCTGACAGCTAAGCCAGCAGAACTGTGAGACAAAGCATTTTTATTATTTAAGTCTCCCTGTTTGTGGCACTCTGATATGGCAGGCTAGCCAACTAATAAAATTATTTAGATTACTCTTTAACGTGTTGAGATATTTAGTACTGTAAAGAATAACAATGTGTAAAAAGAAAGTCATGTTTTGTTTCTGATCTTAAAAGGAATGGTGATATACTTGTATACCCACCGAGTTTTGTTATAGGGCAGTGAATTCAACTTTCCTTATGCTTTAAAAATTTTAATATGGATTAGATTTTGAAAAATTCAGATTATTTTACTACAAATATTAAAATTTTCATATTTATAGTGCATTGATGTGCTTGCATTCATAGTACATACACATATTGTTTACATAATCGTTTTTTTCAATCCCTTCAACAAACTGCCTGTGATAAAATATATTTAAAATTATGTTTAGGTATTTTTAAATTATGTTAATGAATAAAACCAGGTTTTAATTTTTCCCATAGTACTATCCTTACAATCATCTTAGCCTGGGTTAATTCGTATATATTTACTACTTTTAGGGCTTTTAAAGTAGTCTTGTTCTTGTGTGAACATCACAGAGTGTACTTACCCAAATCTATGTAGCATAGCCTACTACACACCTAGACTGAGGCAGTTGTTTGCTCTGCCAGGTGGTTCTCAACCACATTTGTTTTAGCAAGTAATTTTACTCCACAATCTATTTATCTAGAGTTTCCTTCATATTAGCCCTTACAGACTCATCTTTTAGTTTCATATTACATAATGAATGATGCTTCTTGATTCATTCACTCAGAGGTAACAGTACATTCATTATCATAGTCAGGTCCATCCTTTTCTTTCAATATCCCAAGAAATGTTTTACTTTGGCCATGATTGTCATGGGGCTGGGAAGGGCAAGCTTCTGTGTCTGGTCCTCAATCCAGGTCATCAGAAGTTTCTTCATATCCAAGGTAGACCCTTCTTAAAGGTTATTTTCGTTGCCTCAGTAAAACATTTTAAGTCTCTGGCACTTAGTGCTTGATCTTCATTATCATAGTTATGGTAGAATGGAATATGCTTGACTGGTGAAGAGTAATCATCATTAATTTTCCCCCTTTGTATGTAGTTCTTAATGAATATAACTTTGTTTCCAGGTCAATCACTTGATATGATCTGTTACTGGCAAATTTGATAGTGGATTTTATGGGCTGAGGACCCATGATGATCACAGTCACATGAGATTAAGTTGAGTATAAAAAAAATGATATAATGAAAAGATAAAGGGAACACATGACATATGAGACTGCTTCTGACATAACACAGCATCTTGTTTATATATACCTTTTATTTCCTCTATGATTAGATGTAGTGCACTCTAAAGTGATAAGAAGTATACTATAGTAAATATATAAAATGATAAGTCATATAACACCTTTATTAAGTAGTATGTACTGTGTATATAATTGTATGTGTATGTAATTTTATACAACTGGAAATGCTGGAGGGTTGTTTACACCAGCATCACCAGTAACACATGGATAGTGCATTGCACCATGACATTACAATGGCTATGACATCACCAAGTGGTAGACATTTTTCAGCTACATTATAAACCTGTGGAATGCTATCATATATGCACTCCATCACTGACTGTTTACAGTGAAGAAATGTATTTGAAATATATGTTTTGATGGAAAATACAGATCAAAGATAAAAGTTATAAATTTAGATATATAAATATTTGGCATCACATTTTTTTCAATTATCACCTTGTATACTTTAAGCTTAATGTATGATAATAAACTTTATGTCTTCTTTATTTGCTGCACCTTTCACCTACTGTTATTCATTTCTTATGGGTACTATATCAATGTACCACAAACTCAGTGACTTATCAGAAATATATTGCTTCACAGTTCTAGAGATGATAAATCTAAAAACAAATTATCAGCAAAGCCATTCCACCATTTAATGGGTGGAATTCTTTGTGCCTCATTCTAGTTTCTAGTGATGGCTATCAATCCTTAAAACTCCTTGGCTTGAATTAACATTATACCGATCTTCGCTTCTGTCATCACACGATATTTTCTTGTATGTCTTTGTCTTTGCATCGGCTGTTTATAAGGATGTCTACCCTATTGAAATAGGATCTGTCGTAATGACCTTATATTAACTTTATTATAGCTGCAAAGACCCTTTGCCAAGCAATTTCACATTCTGAAGTATTGGGAATTAAGACTTCAATATACAATTTTAGAGATACAATTCAACATTAAATACCCTAATAAAGGTTTTTTCTACTTTAGCACAAATGCATTTTGGTCAGAATAATTCTTTGCTTTAGATGTTGTCCTGTAGGTGGGCATAATGGTTCACACCTTTAATCCCAGTAACTTGAGAGGTTAATACAGGAGTATTGCAATTTCGAGACAGACTCAGTAATTTAGCAAAGTCCTAAGCAATTTAGTAAGATCCTGCCTCAAAATAAATAAATAAATAAATAAAGGGCTGGGGATGTAGCTCAGTGGTTAAGCACTCCTGTGTTCAATACCCAGTACCCCAAAAAACAAAAACAAAAACGGAAAAAACCTGTGGGGAAAACTCTTCTCAGTTGAAAATGTACTCTAATTCTAACAGCATGTTTTACTCCCTTATTTTTGTTGTATTGTCTAAAATTTTTATCTGATTTAAGAATTTATATCTTAGCTCTCATAAGATTCATATTCAACTTGTGTATTTTTCTATTCCGTATTTTGGTTTCAAACTTTCTACAATGCCTTTCCTTTGAAACATGGTCCACATTGCTATTGCTTCTCTCCTACCCATGACAACCTTTCTCTTTACTGTATATTATTTTCTGTTTCGACATATGTCCTTACCTTTCACATACAGAACACCTCTTTTATATGGGATAATTATGTATCACTATTTTAAAGCATGCTATTTTATAGGTAAAGTAATTGAATCACAGTAATATTGAGTAACTATTTTCAGGCTGTAACACCAGTCAGCAATGATAAGACACCTATCTCTTGAGACTGTGCTCTTCCCTTTAAACTATCAGCCTTATTCATCATAATTCTGATTTTTATCTTAAAACAATAAATACTTCGCTTTCAGATAAGTTTTTTTTAAGGAAATAAACACCCCAGGCTAGTATTAAGGACAACAAAACATCTGTGGATGCATTATAAGATAAAACAGATTTTAGAACAATAAAAATTGGTGTAGGGAAATATGGGCAAGTGGAAAAATCAAAGTACACAAACTAAGCAACTTAAGCTTTCTCTTCATGCATCAAGAATAATCAATCCAAATGTAAAAAATACAAATGAAAAAAGGATATAAATTTCCAAATAGTGTTTCAAATGTAGAAAAATAGATAAATTTTCTATATATTAAAAAATTAAAAACATATTTGAAAACTTACACAAAGCTCTAATCTCAGATGGGTTTACTGCTGAGTTTTTACAAAGCTGTTAAGAAGAAATACTATTAAGACCACATTAGTTGTTTCCCAAAATAGATGAATGGCACATATTTATGTACATTTTTGAAGGTAGAATTACTTCAATATGACAATTCACAAAGATAATTCTGAAGTATTACAAATGTTTAAAATTACTTAATACAAATTGCAAAATTAAACCTAGAGGGTAATATATTCAAAACATTTATCTAATTCACAATCTTAAAAACATATGGCAATTTTAATAGATTAAGCAAAATCAATTAATAAAATTCTAACATCTTTTTATCAAATATCTAAGAAAAAAATTGCTTCTGAAAACCTATAGCTAACCTCTTACTTTATAGTGGATTAATTAATATTTTGCCCTAAGTTTGAAAACCAGATAAATGTTCTTTATACTATCACTTCTTCTGTTGAATTTTGTATTACAAGTTCCAGTTATTGCATTAGAAGAAGAAACAAACAAACAAACAAATGTGCACTGATTGGAAAAAAGTAAGGATCATTATATTTTTTACCCTTGACATGATCTTAGAACCAGAAAATTCTGAGAACTCAAAAAGCTATATAAATTAATAACCAAATTTTTCAAGAATGTAGGCTCTGAATTGGATATACAAAAATCAAATGCCTTTGACATAAAAATATTATTGTAATTCATCACATCATCCTAAAATCCACTGTCGTATATTTACATATGTATATAACATAATTTATTCAATTTCGTTCTTCAGTTCCTCCCTTTCCCTCTCCTTTTTCTCCCCCAATCTTCTTCCTCCTTTTTTTTCCTATTTCACTGTCTTTTACATATGAGAGAAAACATTCAGCCTTCGACTTTTTGAGTTAGCTTATTTTACTTAACATGATGTTTCCAGTTGGATCCATTTCCCATGTAATGCCACAATTTCATTCTTTATAGCTGAGTAAAAGTACATTGTGCATATACACCACAGCTTTTTTTATCCATTTATCTGTTGATGGGCATTTTGGCTGGTTCTTGAACTTGGCTACTGTGAATTGCTGTACTATAAACATTAATATACTTCTATCATTATAGTATGATGATATTACTTCTTTTGGATAAATACCAAGGAGTCAGATAACTGGGCCCAGTGGTGGTTTTTTGTTGGCTAGTCTTATAAGGAATCTCCACACTGCTTTCCAGAGTGATTGTACTAATTTCCAGTTCCACCAGCAAAGTATGAATGTACCTTTCTTCCCACATCCTCACCAGTATTTATTATTATTTGTGTTCTTGATAATTACCATTCCTACTATAGAGAGATGAAACCTCAATATAGGTTTGATTTGCATTTATATGATTTCTAGGGTTATTGGACATTTTTTTCCCTTATATTTGTTAGCCATTTGTATTTCTTCTTTTGCAATAAGCCTGTTTAGTTCTTTCACCCATTTATTAATTGGCACTTTTTATCTATGCTAAGTTTCTTTGAGTTCTTAATATATTGTGGATATTAATTCCCTGTCAGAAGAGTGGCTGCAAAGATCTTCCCTTATTTTCTGTAAGCTCTCTCATTGTGCCCTTTGCTGTGTAAATGCTATTTAGCTTGATGCTGTCTTATTTATTCATTCCTGCTTTTCTATCTTGAAATTTAGGGGTCTGTTGAGGATGTTGGTGCCTGTGCTAAGATATTGGAATGCTGAGCCTGTTTTCTTTTAGTGGTTGCAAAGTTTCTAGTCTAATTCCTAGGTCTTTGATCCATTTTACATGACTTTCATGCAAGATGAGAGGTAGGAACCTAGTTTTATTTTTCTCTATCTGTATATCAAGTTTTTAAAACAACATTTAAAAAAATAGGTTATCTTTTCTTCAATTATGTGTTTTTTCTTTTTTCTTTTGTTTTTGGTACTGGGGATCAAACTCAGGGGCACTTGACCACTGAGCCACATCTCCAACCCTATTTTGTATTTTACTTAGAGACAGCGTCTCACCGAGTTGCTTAGTGCCTCATTTTTGCTGAGGCTGGCTTCGAACTCATGATCCTCCTGCCTCCGCCTCCCGAGCCACTGGGATTACAGGTGTGCACAGCTTCCAGCTATGTTTTTGGCATATCTCGGCATCCTTTGTCATGTATTAGATGACTGTATCTATGTGGGTGTGTCTCTGTGTCTTCTACTCCATGGTCTTTATGTCTGCTTTGAGGCCAATATCATGTTGGTTTTGTTCCTTTAGCTCTGTAGTATAATTTGTGATCAGCTACTGTGATGCTTCCAGTGTTATCCTTCTTGCTTAGTGTTGTTTTAGCTATTCTGGGTCTCTTGTTCTTACAAATAAATTTCAGGACTGCTTTTCTTGTTCTGTGAAAAATATCATTATCATTTTGAGGGAGAATGCATTGAATCTGTATGTTATATTTAATAATATGCCTGTTTGACAATATTAATTCTGCCTATCCAAGAATATGGAATATGGGAGGTCTTTCCATCCTCTAAAATCTTCACCGATTTATTTTTTCTGTGTTCTATAGTTTTATTGTAAAGTTGTTTTAATTCCTTTATTAGATTTATTACCAAGTTGGTTTTTTTAAGTTGTTGTGAATATGGCCATTTTTCTGATTTTTTTCTCAGCAGATTTAGTATTCATGTATTTTGTAGGTTTATCTTGTATCCTGCCACTTTGCTTAATTTGTTTGTCAGCCTTAGAAGTCTCCAGGTAGAGTTGGTTTTTGTTTTGTTTTATGAAGGGTGGGGACTCTTCTCTATTTTGGATCATGCCATCAGCAAAGAGAGACAATTTCACATCTTATTTTCCTATTTGTATCCATTTAATTTCCTTCCTTTGACTGATTGTTATGTTTAGAATTTTATAAAATTATTTTATTTTTAGATGGACACAATATCTTTATTTTATTTGTTTTTATGGGTGCAGAGGATTGAACCTAATGCCTCACACATGCCAGACAGGCACTCTACCACTGAGCCACAACCTCAGCCCCTGCTATGTCTAGGCTTTTTAGAACTATATTGAATAGGAAGGGTGAGAGTGGATATTCTTTCCTTATCCTTTATTTGAAAATGCTTTTAGTTTTTCTTCATTCAGTATAATGTTGGTTTTACACTTGTCATATCAAACCTTTATAATGTTGAGCTAAGTTCCTTAGGCTTCTAGTATCTTCAGTGTATTTAACATGAACGAGTACCAAATTTTATCAAAGAATCTTTTTGCATTTATTGAGAATGTGATTCTTGTTCATAATTATATTCATGTGATTAATTAAATGTTTTCATTTGGCCAGGCGCAGTGGCTCAAGCCTGTAATCCTAGCATATAGGGAGGCTGAGACAGGAGAATCCCAAGTTCAAAGCCAGCCTCAGCAATGGCGAGGAGCTAAGCAACTCAGTGAAACTCTGTCTCTACATAAAACACAAACTAGGGCTGGGGATGTGACTCAGTGGTCAAGTGCCCCTGAGTTCAATCTCCAGTACCAAAAAAAAAAAGTTTTTATTTGTATATGTTGATCTCACTTGCATTCTCAGGCAAGACCCACTTGATCATGCTGCACAATTTTCTTAATGTGTTTTTAAGTGTAGTTTGCTAATATTTTATTGAGGATATCCTCTCCTATAATTCTTCTCCTCTGTTTTCCTGAGCGTCCTAATCACTAAATTTTAAAAAGTTAATAAAATGTGTACATATGGGGAAGAAAATAAAGAAAACTGCTTTTATTGCACATGCAATAATTGTCAAAATATGTGACAAAAAACCAAACAAACAAAAACAAATCCTAAACTCTTAGAACTCATAAGAGATCTTAGCAAGGTTGTATTGTAGCATTCAAATTTAATGTAAAACATTAGTCAGTTTTCTATGTACCCAACAGGAACTAGCAAAAATTGTCATTAAAATTATACCACTTACATTAGAACTTCATAAATTAAATGGTTGTAAATCAAACAAAATAAGTGCAAGATATAATGACGAAAATTATACAGCACCGATGAAATATACCAAAGAACTAAATACATGGAGAGGAAGATTCAGCACTGCCACGAAGTCAGTACTTCTCAACTTGAGAGACAGATAAAATGCAATCCTAACCCTACAAGTTATTTTATGGATATCAGTGAATGAATTGAATCTAAAGTTTATAGCAGCAAAAGACCCAAACTAATAAAGTCAATATTGAAGAACTAAGTAGAAATACTGACAACCTTCATCAAGAATCCCTGTAAAGCCACAGTAATGAAGTTAGTATGGTAGTTGAGAAATGAGAGATAAGTATATCAACAGAACAGAATAGCAATCTTACAGGTAGATCCATATAAATACATCATTCCGACTTTTAACAATGAAAGAAAAGCAAAGTGATAGGAAAAGGGTCTTGCCCATAAATGATGCTGGAACAACAAGACATTCACATGCAGCAAGATGAATTTAGATACATGTCTTACAGTCTTTTCAAAGGATAATTCAAAAGGGGTCATGGAAATAAATGGAATATTTAAAATATAATACTCCTATAGAACACTATGGAAAAAAGTCTACATAATCTTAGGTTTGGTAATGATTTTTTAGATATAACACCCATTATGACTTTTATATGAGGTGTCCGCAAATATTCACATACCAGCCAATGCAAGTACATTCAGAGGTGACATTATGATAGCGTAATCTATCAGAGGAGTAATCTACTGATATGGATTAACTGAGTGGTAACTCTAGACAAGTAGGATATGGCTGAAGGAGGTAGATCTTTGGAGGATTGTCTTTAGGTTTCATATTTTGTCCCTGGTGAGAGGAGTTCTCTCTGCTTCCTGAGGAACTCTCTCAGCTCTCCTGGGCTGCTTTCCTTCAAAATACTATTCTGCCATGATGTTCTGCCCCACCTCAGGTCAAGAGCAATGGAATCAGCTGTCTGTGGACTGAGAACTCTGAAACTGTGTGCGCCAATTAAACTTTTCCTCCTCTAAAATTGTTCTCATTAGGTCTTTGAGTCACAGTGGTGTAAAAGCTGACTAAACCAACATTAAAAGACATCATTAATGAAAAATTGATATTCTAAACTTCACTAAAATCAGAAATTTCTGCTCTGGAAAAGACTGTCAAGAGAACTAGAAGATAAGCCTCAGACTGAGAGAAAATATTTGCAAGAGATATATCTAAGAAAAGATTGCTATCCAACTATACAAAGAATTCTTAAAACTCAAAGAAAAACACATAATACCCAATTTTAAAAATGGATAAAAGCTTCAACAGAATTCTTAGAAAAGATGCTATATAGACAATATATGTGCTTATAAAAAATGTTTACCATTATATGTCATTAGGAAATTGTGAATTAAAGCAACAGTGAGATACCTCTAAATTCTTATAAGAATGTACAAAATTCAAACATTAATAATGCTAAATGCTGGTAAAGACATGGAACAAGAATTCTCATTCACTTTTGGTGGAAAGGAAAATGGTACAGAAACATTTTTGAAGATAGTTTGTCAGCTTCTTGCAAAACTAAATATACTTTTTTTTTTTTTTTTTTGGACCAAGGGCACTTTACCACTAAGCCACATCCCCATCCCTTTTTTATATTTTATTTAGAGACAAGGTCTTGCTGAGTTGTTTAGAGTCTCGCTGAATTGCTGAGGCTGGCTTTGAACTCGAGATTCTCCTGCCTCAGCCTGCTGAGCCACTGGGAATACAAGTGTGTGCCACTTTCCAGCTCTAAATGTACTCTTACCATATAATCCAGCAATTATACTCTTTACCAAAAACATATGAAAACTTATGTCTACACTAAAACCTGCAAACAAATGTTCATAGAAACTATATAATTGCCAAATTTCACAAGAAGTCAAGGTGTTCTTTTGTGAATGGATAATAAACAGTGCTACATAAAGACAGTGTTAAAAAAGCAAGTGTAGATATAGAATACATTATATAGCAAAATGATTTTATTTTGATTATAATACTATAGCAAATTAAGTAGTAGTGAACAGATTTTTAAGAGTTTCTATTGAAGTGAAACCAAGAAATCAAAACTTTATCATACTTAAAGCCAAGATCCATTTACCTTTCACATTTTAAATAAATGTTCACTAACACATTTTACTAATTGTTTAAACATTTCACTTTTCCACGATTTCATTTCCCCCAAATATATCAGTCTTTGTATTTGCTATGACATTGTTGTCACAATGTTGAAATTCTAGTATCACAGCAGATGGCTTCAGTTAGTGTATCACCAGCTTCTAATATTTAATTCAGTGAAAAGTCAAGGAGAAAGGATGAAATAAGTTTAATTTAGACTTTTTAAAGAAAAATGTAGTTTATATTTTATAAGATGAAAATTATGGTTATGAGAAAAGCTGACAAATTATTTAAATCAGTATGATTTCATATTAACAGTTTTTATAAATTTCTGTGGCTAAAATCAAACCTTGCTAATTCCAGTTACAGATTAGAAATTGGAAAGTATGCGCTGATTCGGAGGCAAATGTTGAAGAAATAAGATATTCTGACGTTAGTTCTGTCAACTGAAAAATATTTATCCATAATCAGCAATGATAGAAAATAAATTTATAAAAATGATTTAGCTCTTAAAGAAAAGTCCTTATTTAGTAATTGTTTTATTTGATGAATATTAATTTTTAAACATTTTCGAAAAGACCAAAAATAGCATATCAAAACATCCTAAAATTATTTTGAGAAAAAGAGAATCAATTAAAGAAAAAGGAAAACTGTAGAGATAAAATATAGACTTTCTTTTTGTAAAAAGTTTTTCTCTTGAGAGTAAGTTGTCTCAACTACTGTCTTAGAAGAGGAATTCACAAAACTGACAAAGGCACAAAAATGATCTTGTGATCTTTTGTCAATAAAATCTCACTCTTCACAAAAAAAATGTAAATCCCTGTTCTGAAAGAGATGATGTAGCAGTTTTGAGAATATTTAATCAAATAAATGTGGTGGATGCTCTCAAGGAATTTACTCTTTATTTGGGGTGAGAGATGTGATGTAAATATTAAGGAAGACTATAAAAAGCCACAATGGATACATGTATGAGCGTAATAAAAATATAAATATATGTATATCTATACATACATAAATATAAATGGCATATAGAGGTGATTTTAGAGGATCAGTGGATGTTATATAATAAAAGAAAAATATATTCTAGGTAGAGGGAAGATCACAATAAAATGTAGAAGTGAGGATGTCATAGTGCATTTGGAAAAGCTCAAGAACCATATACTCTGAAATGAAACATAAATAAGGGAAAAGTAAAGCATGCATTAGAGGCATAGGGAGGAATGAGTTGATGAAGTACTATCTATATATGTCAATCCAATACATTTTCACTTACTGATAGAAACTATATAAGGAAGGTCAATACAAAATTAACTTTTTAAAAAAATACATCTCTAGTGACAATAAAAAAGAATGATAGGAAGATAATCATATTGGAATTAGGAGATTCATTGGAAGATATTGTAAAGAAGATTAAAAGAAACTATAATCTTGAATTAAGTCATAATAGAGGAAATGGGAGACAATTTCAGCATGGATAATTGCTAAGACCAACACGAAGTTTACTCAGTTTCCCCTAACCCAGCTGATGAGGGTGTTTGGAAAAGGATGAATAAACACGAGAATAAAGAAAAGCAGAATCCTGTAGTTCAGCCAATCTCTGATGGAGGAGGACAGAAAATGAGCAAGCTTCCTACATTTATTATACATATATTTATTCCTACATATATTTACATCAAAGGGATTAATTGTGAGAAAGTTACTTTAAAACAGAACCTAGGTCAAAAGTATGAACAGCCCAATTACAGTCATCAGCTTGTGCCCACAAGCCCACAATTTTCTACCCCCAAGCACTAGCACCTGAACCTCAGGTCATGAACTGATAAACTCCTTGGCAACCACGGAATTTCCTTTTGAATAGGGTGTCACCATACAACTGGGTGGTTTTCTTGGCGCTGACAGATTCCCAAGTGAGGTGTCAGATTCTGTCTCTGGGCAGTTTACAGACCCATAATTCATTCGCCACGCCAGACAGATAATGTCATGACTGCTTTATGAATTTCATTTGAGTGGAAAAAGAGATAATCTCAAAAGTTTCCACCTTATGCAGCCACAACGATCTTTGCTCATTATAGTATGAAGGAAAGTGACAGTCATGTATGGGGAATGGTGAGATAAAGAAGACTTTAGTTTGAGTGCATTGGATTCGGCATTCTTTTGGAGTATCTTCAAATGGTGACGTCCATTTTCATAGTCACACATTTGCACAGACACATGTAGATTAAAAACTTAGCTCTTTTAAAACATTTTTTAAAATGCTATTTCTTAAGCATTATTCTGATCAGGTAAGGATTTACCTGGGAAGAGTTAACAAAAAAAAACATGATCTATTACAGTACTAATCTTCACATGGCAAGTATTCATATTATGGTATAAAATGTAGAAGTTCACTGCAAACCAATTCTCTTAATGCAACTGTTACAAAATATAATGATTTAAAACATTCTATTAATTATTGAAGAGCTATGAGATATAGTGGGGCAGAGGAACTTAATATTTTTCAGCCTTTGCCATTTATATGCATAGGCTGAAGGCTTTTCTTGGCCCAGGTAGAGAAATATTATTGTTGGAAAAAACCAACAAAGATGGACAGTTGAGTTGGGCTATTCAACTGGTTGGTTGGAAGTAGATAGAACAAAATTCACATTGTGAAACATTTCCTGATTTCTAGGGCAGTAGAGAAGGGAGGTAGTCTGAGGTTTCAAGGTGAAGCAAAGTCTCCCAGTCTGACAGCACTTAAGAGAAAAACTTCCTTTACACAGAAGGGGGCTACTCTCAGTATAGTAGGAATAGGAGTATAATATTCTTTTTTTTTTTTTAATGAGGTCTATTTTTTTAAATTTATTCTACTTAGGTATACATGATAGCAGAATGCATTTTGATTCATTGTACACAGATGGAGCACAACTTTTCATTTCTCTGGTTGTACTTGATGTAGATTCACATCATATATGCAGTCATATGTGAAGCTAGGGCTATGATGTCCATCTCATTCCACCAACTTTACTGTCCCATGCCCCCTCCCTTCTCCCTCCCCTTTGACCAAATTTCCTCCATTCTTCCCATGTCCTCTCCCTCATTATGGATCAGCATCCACTTATCAGAGAGAACATTCGGCCTTTGGATTTTTGGGGATTGGCTCACTTCGCATAACATGATATTCTCCAACTCCATCCATTTACCTGCAAATGCTATAATTATGTTCTCTTTTATTACTGAGTAATATTCCATTGTGTATATACACCACAGTTTCTTTATCCATTCATCTATTGAAGGGCATCTAGGTTGGTTCCACAGTTTAGCTATTGTGAATTGAGCTGCTATAAACATTGAAGTGGCTGTGTCACTGTTGTATGCTATTTTTAAGTCTTTTGGGCATAGACCGAGAAGTGGGATAGCTGGGTCAAATGGTGGTTCCATTCCAAGTTTTCTAAGGAATCTCCATACTGCTTTCCAGATTGGTTGTACCAATTTGCAGTTCCACCAGCAATGTATGAGCGTGCCTTTTTCCCCACAACCTCGCCAACACTTACTATTGTTTGTATTCTTGATAATTGCCATTCTGACTGGTGTGAGATGAAATCTTAGAGTAGTTTTGATTTGTATTTCTCTAATTGCTAGAAATGTTGAACATTTTTTCATATGTCTGGTTATCGATTGTATATCTTCTTATGAGAAATGTCTGCTTAGCTCCTTAGCCCATTTATTGATTGGATTGTTTGCTTTTTTGGTGTTAAGTTTTTTGAGTTCTTTATATATCCTGGAGAATAGTGCTCTATCAGATGTGTGTGTGGCAAAAATTTGTTCCCAGAATGTAGGCTCTCTGTTCACTTCATTGATTGTTTCTTTTGCTGACAAAAGGTTTTTAGTTTGACTCCATCCCATTTATTGATTCTTGATTTCACTTTTTGTACCATAGGAGTCTTGTTAAGGAAGTAAGGTCCTAAGCCAACATGATGAAGATTTGGGCTTACTTTTTCTTCAATTAGGTGTAGGGTCCCTGGTCTAATTCCTAGGTCCTTGATCCACTTTGAGTTGAATTTTCTGCATGGTGAAAGATAGGGGTTCATTTTCATTTTGCTGCATATGGATTTCCAGTTTTCTCAGCACCAGTTGTTGAAGAGGCTATGTTTTCTCCAATGTATGTGTTTGGCACCTTTGTCTAGTATAATATAACTGTATTTATGTGGGTTTGTCTCTGTGTCTTCTATTCTGTACCATTGGTCTACATATCTATTTTGGTCCAGTACAATCACATTTTTGTTACTATAGCTTTGTAGTATAGTTTAATGTCTGGTATTGTGATGCCTCCTGCTTCACTCTTCTTGCTAAGAATTGCCTTGGCTATTCTGGGTCTCTCATTCTTCCAAAAGAATTTCATGATTGTCTTTTCTATTTCTAAAAGGAATGACATTGGGATTTTAATTGGAATTGCATTGAATCTACATAGTGCTTTGGATATTATGGCCATTTTGATGATATTGATTCTGCTTGTCCAAGAGCATGGGAGATTTTTCCATCTTCTAAGGTCGTGTACAATTTCTTTCTTTAGTGTCCTGTAGTTTTCATTGTAGAGGTCTTTCACCTCTTTTGTTAAATTAATTTCCAGATATTTTATTTTATTTGAAGCTATTGGGAATGGGGTAGTTTTCCTAATTTCTCCTTCAGGGGATTCATCACTGATGTATAGGAATGCAATTGATTTATGAGATTTGGTTTTATATCCTGCTACTTTGCTGAAATCATTTATTAATTACAGAAGTTTTCTGGTGGAATTTTTTTGGACTCTCTAAGTATAGATTCATGTCATCAGCAAATAATGATAGTTTGAGTTCTTTTCCTATTCATATCCTTTAATTTCTTTTGTCTGTCTAATTGTTCTGGCTGGTGTTAAGGACTGTGTTGAATAGCAGTGGTGAAAGAGGTATTCCCTGTCTTATTCTCACTTTAAGAGAGAATACTTCCAACTTTTCTCCATTTAGGATTATGTTGGCCTTGGGTTTAGCATTGATAGCTTTTACAAAGTGGAAGTATGTTCCTACTATCCCTAGTTTTTCTAGTGTTGTGGACATAAAAAGGTGTTGTATTTTGTTAAATGCTTTCTCTGCATCAATTGATAAAATCATGATTCTTTTTTTAAATTTTTTTAGTTGAAGATAGACACAATACCTTTATTTTTATTTTTATGTGGTGCTGAAGATCGAACCCAGTGCCCCACCTGTGCTAGGATAGTGCTCCACCTCTGAGCCACAACCCCAGCCCAAAATCATATGATTCTTATCTTTAAGTCTATTGATGTGATGTATTACATTTATTGATTTCCATATATTGAACCAACCTTGCATCCCTGGAATGAACCCCACTTCATCATGATGAACTATTTTTTAAATATGTTTTTGTATGTGATTTGACAAAATTTTATTGAGAATTTTTGCCATCTATGTTCATCAGAGATATTGGTCTGAAATTTTCTTTCTTTGATGTGTCTCTGTCTGGTTTTGGTATCAGGGTGATATTCACCTCATAGAATGAGTTTGGAAGGGTTCCTTCATTTTCTATTTTGTGAAATAGTTTGAGGAGTATTGGTATTAATTATTCTTTTTAGGTCTTGTAGAACCTAACTGAGAATCCCTCTGGACCTGGGCTTTTCTTGGTTGGCAGATTTGTGATGGTGTCTTCTATTTCCTTGCTTGAAATTTATCTGTTTAAGTTGTGTATCTCTTCTTCGTTCAGGTTGGGCAAGTCATATGCTTCTAGAAATTTGTCAGTGTCTTCAGGGTTTTCTATTTTACTGGAGTATAAATTTTCAAAATAGTTCCTAATTATCCTCTGTATTTTAGTACTGACTGTCATGGCATTTCCTTTTTCATTGCAAATTTTAGTAATTTGGGTTTTCTCTCTCCCAGGATCAGCAGAGGCTCTGGCACTGAATTGGGGGTGGTCCTGGACCTCAGCCACAAGTGTCCCCAGAGGGAGTTCTTTCCCCTGTGGGTCAACAGATTGGTGGGTAGCAATCTCGAGCCTGACCTTGGCTGGGCTTCTCTGGAGGTCCCTGAAGGTGGTCCTCAGCCTTGGCCTGTGCTCCTGCTGGTGGACAGGGGCTCTAGTGCAGAACTAGGGGTGGTCTCATCAAGGTAAATGTGCAGGAAAAAACTCAACTTACTTAGTCCAGTTCTTCCACCGAGGTTCCCGGAGGCAGTCCTTCACATGGGTCTGGGTTCCCCTGGGATTGGTGGGTAACACTCTTGGATCTGCCCTTGGCTGGGCTCCTATGGAGGTCCCTGAAGGTGGTCCCGGACCTTGGCCTGTGCCAGGAGGGTAGTATTCTTAACATAAGACTATTCATATATGAAAGCTTATTGCTAATATCAGTACTCAACAATGACAAACTGAGTATTTCCTCTAAGATAAGGAACAGACAATTTTATAAGTAATATAAACTAACAAATGCTGCAAATCTCACATGTGGAATCTATTATAGTCAAACACATAGAAGTTAAAAATAGAATGGTGGCTTCCAGGAACTGAGAAGAGGGAAACATGAGTTGATCAAAGGGTATAAAGTTTTTCGTTATGCAAGATGAATAAATACTAAAGATCTGCTGTACCAGGCTGGGGTTGTGGCTCAGTGATTGAGCGCTTTCCTCGCATGTGTGAGGCACTGGGTTCAACCCTCAGCACCACATAAAATAAATAAAGGTATTGTGTTCATCTACAACTAAAAAAAATTAGAAAATAGAAAATATCTGCTATACCATATTATGCCTACAGTTAACAATTTTTAACACAATTTTGTATTTAAAAATTCTTAAGGGCAGATATCATAGTATGCGTTATTTCCACAATGAAAATTTAAGTAAGAAAGAACAAAGGAGTTGGTCATAAATACATTTATCCTTAATGACTTCTGCCAGATCTTAAAACAGTGGGGATCATAAGGATGAAAGGACAAACACAAAAATCCCCAGGAGCAGAACATAGGCTCTAGTGCTCTCTAAGAATCAAAGCATCAGGGATGTAGTAGAGTCTCATTTGAAGTTATCAGAGAAGCCAACTGAAGAGAAAAGGTGGACTGGGTCTTATGCTATTTAATTGGAAGGACAGAACCCTTTGCCCATGTGAATAATAGGATAAAGGAGAACCATCTCTGGTAAATAACTTGATTTGAAGTTTTTCTGGTTCTTTGTTCACATATTAAAAACACCATGATATATGTAAAAAGTCAGGACAACATGATCAAAAATCAAAGAGAAGGTAAAAACAAAAATATAGAAAATCTAGAAACTGCAGTTGGCAGAGAAAGATTTTTAAAATACCTGTGATAGATATGATAAATATAATAGAATAAAAAGATGCGGGTGAAGTCATGGAAACAGAATTTCAAGAAAGAATTGCAGTAAATGAAAAGAACAAATGTTCATTTAATACCGTACAATTATTTTAATGGGAGTATTTACATGAATATTAATCTTAATCTTAAAGACTACTCAATGTGAAACATATACACAGAAGTACTAAGAAGATGAGAATAACAACAAAATGTTCAAACTATCAGAATAGAAGACAAAATAATGGTTAGATTTGGAGGCTTATTGACTGAGAATCAACAAAATGGATTTCATATTTTGTCGAAATCATTGTGTATTTCAATCTTTGTTCCTCCATGTGAGCAACCATGTATAAAGTTAATAAGCCATAAATTTAAATTTTCTTGATGTCAAGCATTTTTCTTCTATGTTTTTAACTGGTATTTTAATTATCAAAACTACATATTTATAGGGTATCATAAATGTTTCTATACATGTATAAATTGTATAATGTTGGAATCCTTGTAAAAACATCTATCTTCTCATTGATCATCTTTTTTTTGCTAAGAACATTCAAAATCCTTTCCTTTAGCTTTTTTGAAACATATAGAACACCATCTATACCTATAGTCACTTTCCTATGTAATGGACATTGGAACTCACTTCTACCCAACTATGACCCAATACCCATGGACTAAATGATCTTTCCCTATCTCTCTAGCCCCATGTTTTCCCCACCTTCTGGAAATCACTGTTCTACTCTTAGCTTCTATGAAATCAACTGTTTTAGATTCCACATATGACTGAGATCATGTGGTATTTGTCTTTCTGTGCCTACCTATTTTAACATAATGGCCTACAATTCTATCCATGCTGAGAGAAAGACAGATTGTCATCCCTTTTATGGCTGCATAGTATTCTATTTGCATATCCACACCATATTTTCTTTATCCATTAATTTGTTGATGGACTTAGATTATTTTATTTCTTGGCTAACACAACTAGTGTTGGAATAAACATGAGAGTGTAGATATTTCTTCGGCATTCTGATTACAGTTAGTTCCTTTGTATATATACCTTGTGGTGGCAATGTTGAATCAAATTCCATTTTTAGTTTAAGAACAAGCTCTTCATAATGTTTTTCATAATGGCTGTACTAATTTACATTCTTACCAACAGTATTTAAGGCTCACTCATTCCCACATTATCATCAGCAATTTTGATCCACTTTCTTTTTGATAATAACAAACTTAACTGCAATGAGGTGATGTTTCTTTGTAATTCTGATTTGCATTTTCCTGGTTATTAGTGATGTTGAACATTTTTCATGTAACCTGTTCACCATTTGTGGAACAAGACAAGGATGCTCACTTT
Organism: Geosciurus inauris; assembly: GCA_004024805.1. Taxonomy (NCBI): domain Eukaryota; kingdom Metazoa; phylum Chordata; class Mammalia; order Rodentia; family Sciuridae; genus Geosciurus; species Geosciurus inauris. The sequence goes on from PVHX01006841.1 coordinate 60,817, forward strand.
CTCCATTTTTAACCAGCAAGGTTCTAGAAGTTCTAATCAGAGCAATAAGGCAAGGGAGGAAACAAAGGATATTTATAGGAAATAAGGAAGTCAAAATGTCATTATTTGAAGATGATCTCATACATTGAAAACCCAAGAACTTCCGCACCCCTGAAAAATCTATGAGAATTATAAAACAAATTCAGCAGTTGCAAGATACAAAATCAACATACAAATATCAGCAACATTTCTATGTAACAAAAGCAAATTATCTGAAAAAAATTTAAAAGTCAATCTCATTTATTATACTTAACCCCACAAAAAATGTAACAAATTGATAAAAATAAATGAAAAGGATAAACATATATGGATTAAAAGAATCGACATTGTTAAAATGTCCATACTATCCAACGTGATCTACAGGAGCAATGCAATCTCTGTCAAAATGTTAGTGATATTCTTCACAGAAATAGTAAAACAATCCTAAGATTCATATGTACCCACAAAACACCCTGAAGAACCAAAGCAATCTTAAGCAAAAAATTAAAGCAAGGAGTATTAAAATACCAGACTTCAAAATGTAATGCAAAGCTGTAACAATCATAACCGTATGATATTGGCAAAAACAAACAAACAAACAGAGAAATATTAACCAAAGGAATAGAATAGAAAGCCCAGATGTAAACTACACATCAATAGCCAAATGGTCTTTGACAAAAGTGCTAAAAACACATATTGAAGAAATATTCTTTAAGAATATTTATTTCTCATACATAAATAGTAGTAGGTAAAACTAATTTAAGCAACAGACTTCTTAAATGTATCATAATGGATAAACCCATTAGTAGGACTAAAATGTATTAAAGGAAGAATATATTACAGAGTGAAATACAATGATGTGATAATCTATTAAACTTTCACAGATGCAGCAACTTGGATGAAAAAAGAAGATTATACATTAAAAGTAGATAAATTTATTTTAATTTCATGTTTTTAAAAGTGATTCTTAATCAGAAATGACTTAGAAATAGCCATTTTTCTAAAGCTTGATGTGTTAATAAATTGTCACAGGTAATACTTATCTACTGGATAACTTCCTTAGAAGAATTGACCCAATGCTTTATAATACAAAAATTTGAGTTATTCATTTTAAATACATGGAAAAATGCAGGTCTATACAATTTTCCACTGTCACTATGGATCATTCAGAAAATTCAGGCTGCAGCGCTGCGGGGAGTAAGATGACAAGTTCAGTCTGTCAGCACTATCTGATATTCAAGGAGGAAGACAACTTCTAAGAATGACAAAATGGAGGGTTTGATATGTGATAGGCCGCTTTATAATGTGTCTTCATGACTGACTGTGACTAGTACTTTTATGCCACTTTCTGACATACCCGAAAGTACAATTGTTGGAAATGCTAATAATTCAGCTCAATTGAGAGTTTTGTTGTTGTTGTTGTTTTTCATTTCAAAGGAGTACTACAAACAGTTGGTTCACACACACACAAAAGTATGTTATGAAGACATTATTTAGTAGGATAATCAAATTTGCTTTAAATGACTGCTTTGAATCTTCCTTATGATGAAGAAAGATAATGCATTTAATTAACTGAGCATTCAAGAACACAAAATTAAATCAATTAAAATTGTTCAAAGGTAGAATAGGTCATTTTTGACCTACTTTACATGCATTTCTTTAACAAACTACTCATGTATTTCTGTGTAGAGTAGTAGATGGCTGGCCCTATACTGGTGAAGTGGGTTTTAGAAAATATGTATTTGTAAATGTATACACATACTGTCAATTAACCACCCTGTATTAGGTTCTAATATTTGTATTTAGGTCTTTGAGTTAAGTACATGGCTTAATTTGGCAAGCAGTCATCTGTCATCTCTTCAATTCCTGCCTTTTTAACATTCTGTCTTTCTTCCATAAGATGTAAATTCAGAGGCAGTTTTTCACACTCAAGGCTTGCGTGAAATTTGGTGAAGGAGTTTGAGGTCACGAAACATAAGGCAAAGATTCTCTGGGGAAGATCTAAGGCGTGTGCACCATTATGTGCACAGTTCTGGGTCTTACACAAAGTTAGTTCTTCAGCCTTTTAAACGTGATGATTCAGAATGCCTTGAAGATGAATTGGAGCATCCCAACGTTTCTACTCTTCCCACAGTAGCTTCTGAAAATAGAGGATGTGGACAGTCCATTTTACACTACTGGCCACGTTTTGAACTGCGACTCTGTTGTCATGGGTCCAGCATGCCAGTCTAAACATTCCTCTCAGAAATTAAAGGCATTATGTTTAGTCTTTGGTGTCCTATTTAGAGAAATCAGTTCCTTAGGGTTATTATATTTTGGGTGGTGTGTCAGGATTTCTACAAGTGAAAGTAGCAGAAAAAATGACTAAAATTTGCTGGAACCCCAAGGAAATGAATTGTTTACTTAATTGTATGTGATTCCAGGACTACTACAGTCACTCAGGAATGGCACTGAGGACACATGATCATTACATAGTAACCTTTCTCAGTATATTGGCTTCAGATTCCTAGCTTGAATCTTAGTTCAATAAGACTGTCACAGTTTCAGACATTTATGTGGTCCCAAGACAGCATGTAGTGTAAAATGGAAGGAAATAGGAGGTAATGTATTTTCTCCTCATGATACCCTCACTTTTTATTAGAAAACAAATTCTTTCCCAGAACCTTTCTAAGAGACACCCTTAGTTTCTTATTCACAACCAATTTCAGTAATAATCATACATGCATGGCTGACCTGAACAACCACATGTAATCACCAGAGCTGCCCATTGTCACCTAAATAAAGCAGAGTTTCTGTTAGCAAGAAATACTGGCGGTGGTTATCAAGTAGCCACAAGTATGCTAAGGATGTCATCACCTGCCACAGATACTCATTGTGCAGTCAAATCAGTGTATCTCTTTTGGAGAGTTTAAATGTAAGGGCAAATTGCCAACACAGTGGAAAGTGTAGTTAAGAATTATGAAACCTAGAAATAATAGCAGACAAGGGAAGGAAAAGTCGCAAGTGTTGCAGTATACTAGATCAAAAAGCAATAGATCTGATGCAAAGGTACGACAAAATTACTGGCTTGCCATATTTACTTTCTGGGTCATTAGAGTTGCTTATGGGTCACTGGAGCTACTTTTATGTTGTGAATGGTGACAAATGATTTTCCATTGTTTTTTGATACCATGCCCTTTTGATACAGTGTTGGTTTTATCTTTCCTTATTTTTCTGTATTCTCTTAAGATGAGCACTGCCATCTGAGTGATATGAATATATCTGGGACTCTTGAAATCTTGAAGCATTAATATAGAGGTGACATATGATTTGAGACTGCATATCTTACACAAATTATTCATTCAATAAATATTTACTGACTCATCAGTACATGCCTGATATTCTACTTGCATTCACAGAAGTTCATTCAATTACAGGATAAAGATAATCTGCTGGAATACCTGTAAATAAATAAAATATTTTTCCAGTAGGAATGGGAAATCTTTCAGTACATTTCTCATTTGCTGAGAAAGATTCTATGCATTTTTTTGGTTATCACTACATTTAATTACCATTATTATAGGTAGTGTATGCTCCACTTTACATGAGAGAATACGAGGCACTGAGGAAACTGATAAATAATAAATATGGTAATGGGATTTTCTTTCAGTTAATGCTTAAATGACCACCAATACGTCATTGTGTGAAAGAGGAAAAAAATGCACAGAAGAATAAAAGATGTGGATAAAGTTTTATTAGGTAGAGAAAATATCAAGCAAGTCTAAACACCTGCAGGGAATTCAGTATAATTTGGAGACCAAACAGGCTGAAGCCCAGCAAGGAAGTAGAAAAATCTAAGACTAGTTTCCACAGTTATGCAGTGAGAGATCATGCAAAACTTCTCAGGCCACGATAAGAGGTTTAATTTTGTACCGAGATCACTGGAAATTCATAAATCAGCTTAAAACAGGGGATAATGTAATTAAACTTCTAAAAAGATCATTCTGACTGCTGTGTGTGATATATTCTAATGGCACAAGGTTGGTAACAAGCAAACCAGTTAGAGGCTATGGTAGTGCTGGTGACCGATGATGGTTATGAAGGAGGTGGTGGCAGAAAAAGGGAATGCAAGGAAATAAATTGAAGATTTTTTATGATAATCTGAAAATTACTTGTTGATAGATTAGTTATGGAGTAGAAAAGAAAGGAAGCCAAAATAAATATTAGTTTAGTGCATAAAACATTGGTAAATGGTATTCCCCTAAAGAGGAGAACCAGCTTTACTTTTTTTTGGATGTGGGGAGGTGGTGTGTAAAATAGTTTTTTGAAATCTCTATTAGGCATTTAAATAGAAAGGCTGATCAGATAAAAAATAAACATTCTCTGTCTATAGTAGCATCGACAAGATCATAACTATACTTCCTTTTCTCAGCTGTGATGAGACCATCTAGTTTTATTTGTTCACTTAATCATTCAAGAAAATAAATATCAAGTCTGATTTTACTGTTTGCATGATAGCTCTCAATATGTCAAGCCCGTTCTTTTCAATGAGCTTCATTTCACTAACCACCTATAGTATACATTCATGAAGACAGTGTACTAATAATTTATCAAGCTGAACACTTTGTTCTAATTTGAACACTCTTTCCTATCCACAAGCCAGTTTTCTCTTAGGCACTGTTGCACTGAAGCCCTGTGGTCCTTGAAGACAACAACAACAACAAAAAGACCTCCTTTTGGGATCTTGGGAAATGGCTTATTACACATAGCCATCCTTCCCTCTCTGAGTTATGTGAGACTCACAGGTGCGTCTTGTACACTTACTATAAGGCCAGATGCAGATGCCCAGATGCCCACCCTTTGCCACATAAATTATTACTCAACTGTTTATTCTCCATTAGTCAATCAGAACATAATACTTATTAGTTAAACTTTGGCTAAGAGTAATTTTCCCCAGGTTCTTGAACTTTGGCCTACCCTTGACCTAGGACATCATAAAGTCTGTCTGGAAGTTCTAAGTACTTTTCCAGAAACCAATTCTACTTTTTAAAATTTTCTAAATGGATTAAACTAGGGATTTTATCATTTGCAAGTGAAATCTTCTGGCCCATTTAGCAGCATAGGTTTATAAATATAAGTTACAGAATCAGATGGCAGGATCTAACTTGTCTTATAATTAAACAAATGAAGTTAAATAAGTTGCTTTATCTTGCTTTGCTAAAATTTCCTTTTATACAAAAGGGGGATACTAATAGCAACCACAGGGTAAGGTTAGGGTAGAGACTGAAGGAAATAAGATGCCTTTTATCAATAACTTTCAAAAATATGACAATAAATATTAGTATTATTATTCACATACTTTAACCTTTGGTCCAAATGAAAAGACAGAGCTTCAGGTCAGGGAGTTACTGAGGCTTTGCTTCTTCATTATAACTCACAACTTTAATGCCATAGTGACCTGAGACACTCTTGTGCAGGTCAGTAACACTAAACAAATGAAAAAAATTAATGTAAAATAAAATTTACTTCGAAACAATTATGGATTCTCACAGATGTAAGAAATAATTATTTTTAAACAGAATCTAAATATTTTCTTCATCATGGAAGACAGACAGTTTTCACGATCAACTCTTATCTGACTCCTTCAAAACTCTTGTGAAACATTACTGCTCAACCAATCAAGCTCAATCTATAGTTTTATGCTTTTCCTATATCACACATCATACCCTTCATCTGACTTCTTAACCATATCAGTTTATCAAAATTACATAAAATAAAAATCATACTCCAGATCATAAAAAGAAAAGAAAAAATGTTCTATTCTTGCATCTTCACATGGACAAAATTTGCCGACAGAAAGAAAATCATAAATATTATAAACCTAAGAGGTCAGTCAACTTTCAAATTTCTTTCTCAGTATATGAATATCATAAACATTTTATTAGGTTCAAGAAGCAGAAGAAGAAATAGAACTTATAGAAAGAGAGGAAACAGTATTTTTACCAGTGACAAAAATATGAGTTATAAGGAGGGAATACATTTATACCAAGCACTCAATATACAAAAGGTTTTAAGCTCCAGAGAACAAACCACATATCTGTTTTCATGCATTCTAAAATCTAACTTGAGAATACACACCATATGTGTGTGTTTGTATAACACAACACTAACAGGTAAAACCAGTAAAATATGTAATCTAAAGGTGGTAAGTCTATACTGGAAAATCAAAGCAGGGGCAAATGTGGAGACCGACAGCTCAGTGAGAAGTAGGCAGTTGAATCTTTATATAGTGAAGTAGAAGATCTAGAGAAGCCTCTTTTGAGGTGACATTTGTTTAAAGAGCTCAAAGAAGTACTCAGTGATCCATATTCTGTCCACAGGAAAGACTGGCCAGGCAGTGGGTGTAGAAAGAACAATGACTATAAAGCAGTTATGTTTCTACGGTGTTTGAAAGAGCAGAGTAAAAGATATGGGTAGGGAAGTTAAAGCTTTGGTGCAAGGGGAAAGAGGCACTGAACTATTACAACTCTTCAGACCAATGTGAGAGCTTTGGCTTTCACCCTAAATGTGAACAAAAGAATCTGTGCATTTTGAGCAGAGTAATAGCATGCCCTCACCTGTGCTGTTCTGGATTTCTAGATGGCAATAAATGGACAAGGGGAAAAGCAAGGAGACCAGCTAGAAGTTTTGCATTACAGAATATAACCACCATCAATCAATCTTTAGGAATTGAGAAATGGAAAAATAAAAACTTCTCACTGCTAAATAGGGAGAAAACAAATAATAATATCTCAGAGGCTTTCAGTAGGTAGAAAGGAACAAAAGTAATTTTCCTAGAAGAAAGCTCCAGGCTTCCCTTTCCTCATTGTCCTAATTCTTTCATTATGTAAAACTTTACACATGCTCTCCTGAAATATGTGTGAAATGTGAACAATTTTTCTCTTCATTGTATTCACCTTTTTGTTTAAGAGAGTATAGATGATAAGGTTCAGTTTTCTTTTATATATTTTAAGACTTTGTACATTAAGCATTGTCTTTATATCATACATTAAAACAATGAACAGTGATGAATAATAAAGTTGAACTTAAAAGGAACTTCATATGTATTTGATGTACATTATATGCCAAATTTCAATTTGAATTAATGGAATTCATATATGCGTTTTGTGAAGAAATAAATTTCAAGATCTTTTAGAAAATTTATCAGAATATATTTATAGCTCAATTTTTCCTTAAGTCTATCGACTTTTTTACTTAATTGATTAAAAAGAGTACTTACAAATTGATCTAACTACAAAAGTCTCAATGTTTCAGTATAAAACAGCATTTTGTGTTATAATTTCTTTAAGATTGTCAAATGTATTACTTGTGCAGAAATGATTTCCATTCTTGTTATTTCTTTCTAATCTTTCACTTAATTCTCCCAATCCCTAAATGCTTACTTTTTCCAATACTGTTCCATTTTAATGCTTTCCTTCTAATGCCAGACTATTTTGGGTGCTGATCTATGTACAAGGTACCTGAGTAGGAATTGTGAAGCTATACAAAGTGACAATGATCCCTGTCTTGAAAGTCCATGCAATCAGTAATTTCTATGCAAACCTGCGTATGGTAACTGTTATATTCCAGGTATGGTTTATAAATTTTTCTATGCAGATAACAATTGAATTATACTTGAATAAACAATGAGTTTAATAATCACACATAGAAGTAGTCATTATTCACTTCCCTACAGATAGCACACTGCTTTGGTGGCTTCACACATGCTAGGCAATCACTGTACCACTTGCTTTGAGCCTTTGCAATCTTAAAACACCCCAGCATAAGTCATTATTTTAACTTACTTAACAGAGTTTTTTAAGTCCTCATTAGAGATTAGGTGTATGTATGATGAGATCTCTTTCCCTCTATTGCAATGGTTCCTGAATGAACTCTGATTTTTACTGTCCAACCGAGGCTTTTTATAACAGTTAATAGCATAAATACACAAATAACTTTTGTAATAAAAAGGATAATTAAAATGCCAAATGAATAATATAAAAATAAGTACTAATTACTTGAATAAGAGCTAATTTATTTGGATCTAGAAAGTCAAATATGAAAATAAAACAGTCAAGAATAGAATGCCTTTGAAGAAGTATAGAGTACAACATAAATATGTAGAAAAACTGTGAAATGATATATTCAGGTGAACCTTAAAAGACTGATCAAGTTGATATTGCAGTTTTTGTAACAGACATAATCATATTAGTTTCAGTAAGAATTAATATTCATTGAGTATACTGTTCTAAGTGCTTTGTTGGTATGAAGTTTTTAATCCTTACAAGCAACTTAGGTGGAAAGCAATATTGTTATCCCCATTTAAGATTGGATTTTAGATATAGTATTTAAAAATAAAGCTTAAATCACAATGAAAAATAGAACATTAAAGTTCATAAATCAGGTTTATGAAATCAGGCTTATGAAAATCAGGACTGGGAAAAGGTTCAGAAGAAAAGAGAAACTATGGCTTTAGAGGACAACAGGTGCAGTGATATTATATTCTAACAGTTATAATTTCTGATTTCAAATAATTCATTCCCACACGTCTCATTATTAGCTTGTATAGCTTGCTTTACAGCAACCTCCCTTTAAATAACAAGTCTTCATTTGTATTTTCTCATTTCATTATATAATTTTTATTTCATGTAAACACATATCCCTGTGGCCCAAGTGGTAATAAGAGCTCCTTTTTTAATTCTAGCAGGATAATGAAATAACCTCCCTAGTTTTCCTGCATACTAAAAATAGTTCTGTAAGTAGTCCCTCCACAAACTGGGGAGGAGGGGAGGCAGAATAATGGTGAGTGTTAGAAACCACTCTCTGAGCCTTAGGACTCTTCCACAGTATGCCAAGAAAGTTCCAAATTTTATCTCATTAATGATAGGTCATATTGAGTCTAAGCCTGAATTTACTAACATAGTAGACTGAGTTACTTCTCTTCCAGCTGTTCAAGACAACTCATTAAATCTAAATTCTACAAACTATACATGTGGCAAGGACTTTGGCCTGCTGAATTTTATGTTTTGTCCACCTTGCTTAATCATCCGAGTTATACTTCCCACCTGTGTGCCCCAGGTTCCTGTAGAAGTAGATGCATGTAGCCTTTGTGTTTCCACCATGACTGTCACCTCATAGTGATGGAGATGGACATTTATTCTCATGCTAGGCTGTGCTGGGTGAATCTGTTAAAGGCTGGCAACAATCAGTGGTGATGGTAGGTTGTGAGCAAAGTCAGCTTCAGTTTTCAAAAAAAAAATCCTTCAGGTAAAGATACAAAGACCTTGTTTATGCAGAGGAGATGCTAGATTCTTTGTAACTAGCAAGGCCATATTTTTCCAGTGGCAAAGGAGGATTTGGAAAATATGGAACTTGAAATTTTGGGTCTTATCTATACCTGCATAAATTTCCTCTTCCTATGTTTCAGGGTCCTATTTTTTCCTCTACCAGTGTCTTGTTCTTAGCATGAGACATGTGGGGTGTTGAACATTCATTTGGTAATCTAACTCTACATCTCTTACTTTCTTATTCACTCTGAAATTCTCAGTTGCTGTAGGAGAAGAGGGCCTCCTTTGAAATTTTTATGGCAGTTATTAACTGTACATCCATCTCTTTTAACTTCCTTTCCCCTTGTGTACATGTTTTAGCAACTTTCCAAAACTCCAGGTGACTCTGAACTTTATAAACACTGTTTTAACATAACAACTACCTGTGCACTTGCTTTCATAATACCTTGACCTCAACCTTTGCTATACCTATGCTTATATTGCCAATGTTGATCATTCTATTGATCATGATTATATTATATACCATGAAATCCTGTGACCCATTTTCCCCCAGTCAAGTGTTTATCCCTAAGCTCCTTTAATATACAAACATCCCAGTCCAAGAATTCTATCTAGAGGTTTTTTTTTTTAAATACCTGGGGTCAAAACCAGTCAAATCATAAATTGGATGGCATGTCTTCATTAGGATGATTTGAGATTTCAGTAAGAATGGACAGAAAATAGAGAAACCACAGAAGATAATTCAACAGATCAAAGTTAAAATAATAAAGTTTTAAATATCCCTGGACCCATAAGGTTTTAGGAAAGGGAACAATGTCCAAATGCTAGATAAAGTAATGTAAAAAATTGTCTTGAGGGAATCAGTGACCTTTGTTCAGGGGACACATAAAGTTGATATGATCCCAGATGGAACAAAAATAACAAATACCCATAATTATTCTACTCATTCTCTTCTCTCACTGAGTCTCCTTATTGGTTAAACCCCATCAAAACTAGGGAATAAAGGGGCTCGGGACACAGAACAAAGTAAGAAATGGTAGAAAGTCAATCTTGAGGAATAAATTGTTGGCATCCTGCAAATAATATATGATAACATCTCTTCCTCTGTTCAGATATTTGAGATTTCAGACTTACCTGGCCCAAAAGTAATATCTGCTTCTGCTTAAGTTCTCCCTAAATCATAAAAAAGCATTATTATTGAATAAGTTGGTCAGATAAGTGAATTTGGTATCATCTTTTGCTCTTCCAATACTATCATGCATAGTATCAGTAAAACATATTGGTTATACCATTCAAATGCATTAATACATGTTGACTCTGACCACTTGTTACTTTCTCTGCTACTACAAGTACCCTTAGGCTGGTACTTTCAGAGGCATTGCCTATGCTTAAGGAGAGGAAAGTTGCTGTCCCTTCAAATATCTACTAATGTTCCTTCAAAGTTTTCTGTTCTTGTTTCAGATAAGGCACTCCAGAAAAACTTAGAAGAAACCAGTTAAAATTTCAGAGTCATTCTGACCCACTCTTAGGTGACCTAGAGTAAATGTTACTCTTTATAATCCTAAATTCTCCACCCAAAGGCATTCTTGTCTACTAATTTTTGAACATGCTATGTAAGAAGTGTGACCTCCAACTGAGCCTTCTCAGAATGGTCCAATCCTCCAGTGTTTCTATATGGGTAAGTATGAGTTTTACTATAAACCCTCTTGCTGTCTGTGCTTGGAGAGAAACTGCTTTTGGAGGTATCCCCATTGCTCTCCTTATTTGGTGTATATATTAAACCCAACTTCATTCTTGTCTCCTGGGCTGTGCTTCAGCAGCCTTGCACTAGTACTAAGGGGTGAATTCATCGAGTTCAGTTACATTATCACTCTAGTTAAAGTCACCATGGAAATAGCTTTCTTACTGCTCTCCATCTTACACATTTGTAGATTATAATACTGTGATACTTTAAAATATGTTAAACAAGTCTTTCCAAAAATTTTCATGTTTTAGATCCTTTAAAAACATTCTATCACCTTTAAAATAAAACCCAGCTGGGCAGGGTGGCTCACATCTGTAATCTCATCAGCTCAGGAGGCTGAGACAGGAGGATCACTAGTTCAAAGCCAGCCTCAGCAACAGAGAGGCACTAAGAAATTCTGTGCGATGCTGTCTCTAAATAAAATACAAAATAGGGCTGAGGATGAGGCTCAGTGGTCGAGTGCCCCTGAATTCAATCCCTGGTACCGTCTCCCACAAAAAAAGGATAAAACAGAAAGTCCTTGCTATAATTATATAGCTCTAAATGATCTAAAATCTGATTATTATATAGCTTTTTCCTTTTTTAATTCATTTTATCTCAGGTGTTCAACTTCAGTCACTCTGGTCTTAAAACTACCAAGCAGATTCCTGCCTCAGGAATCTTCTACCTGTAATTCCTTTTTTCCAGTTATCCAGACATTTACTAAATTCATTCACATCTCTATTAAAATATCACCTTTTCAGATCTCCATTCCGCAATCACATTTTTTAAAAATTACATGCATATTGGTGTCTTTGCTAATATTTATCAAGATTGTATGATGTGCCTCAAGGATCTGAAGACTGATCATCAAGCATTTATTATAATTTAATTATGTTACAAAGGATAATTTTATAAAAATTCTTTCTTTGAAATGTATGAGTATAATTCATGCTCTTATGCCTAAAATATAATCCCAAATGAAGCAGTATATAAATTATAAGATATGACCAATTAGTAGGAATTTAATAAATATGTTTTACTTACATTCTAACTACTTTTTCTCTAATCATAATTTCTCCTTAGTTTTGAATTGAAATTTCAGTAATTTTTATTTCATTGAAGCACTGGATTTCACCAGAGATGAGATTTACCCTGGAACTAAGTGGTAAAAATTATTTTTTTGGCATTGGATAATGACTATTCTTTTAATTTAGCCAATTGTTTCATACAACTTCTTAAAGGTTTGCAATGCTATTACATAGAAAACACTGCTTTATGCTCCAAACTCTACTTTAGAATTTTTATTTTGTTTTGATTGCAATGTAGAAAATAAAGGAGAAAATATGCAAAGCAAAACACAACAGTAATTCTTATCTTTATTTAAAAAGTATTTTGAAAATTGTCTATATATTTCCTTAATTTCATATTTTTAATTATTATGAACTTTAACTCTGTATATAAATTCTATCACAAAATAGGCAACACCTAGAGTCTCTTTCTAAGACTTGAATTTTGTTCTAAGATTCTGGAAAACATCAATCCAAAACTGTTAGAAATAAAACATTTACAAAATCTTTAAAAGAATTGCATTTTCTTAAAGCAGGCTATGTTAAATCCTGTTTAATCAAGATTTCTTATCAGACGTATTTATTGGTTTTGATAGTTGCAAAGTTATTTCTTTTATGTAGTTGCCATTGGTGGGGGGAAGGACAATTTTCTTACAGGATTGATTTTGAAATTAGAACAGAAGATGGAATTTCCTGTTATGCTAATATTGCTATCATACACATGATGATGATAGAGAGAGCAAATGCAAACTACAAATTCTCATGTAAAGTAAATGGAAGCTGCCCAGTTTCTCTGATACTGGGTCTTCTTTCCATTGTTCTAATTATAGAACAGCAAATATCAAGTAGCACTGTGTCTTTGCCTGAGTGGTGGTGACTCAGCCTTGCCTGGTGAATGTGAAGTAGGTTTCAACTCAGTTACTCTTTTCATCCTATTGTGGACTATCTAGTGGTCTGACTCACTATTTTTGTAAGAGTAAAATAAAGGCAGTTGTACTCACAGTTCCCATCATCTCTAATTCTAGCAGGATTCACAGTTTCTGCTTAGCTCCTTAAATAATATGAAATGTTTGGTCTCCATACTATTTACAAAGAGAATAACAAAAATGTAGACAGATCTACTCATAAAGAGAACGGTTTAGCAAAAATGCTACCATATGCAATGGTAGATAATTAAATTAAAATAAAAAAGAATATTCTTATCTATTTTCCCTTAGAAATTTTCAAACCTAATGGTAGGCTTGAAAGACCTTTTAACTATGCAAAAAACAATTTCCTATATGAACATTTCATCCACTAGTTTCCTTAATGCTTTCTTTTTCAGGTGAAACAGAGAATTTCTTTTTTAATAATATACTTAGAGATTTTTTTCCCCTTTCAAAACTGAAAGACAAGAGAAAACCTGAAAACTATATATTAGAATATATGTGACTTAGCATATAAGAATGTATCCTATGGTAGCAGGGCGTGGTGGTACACGCCTATAATCCCAGCGGCTGGGTAGGCTGAGGCAAGAGGCTTGCTTGTTCAAAGCCAGCCTCAATAACTTAGCGAGGCCCTAAGCAACTCAGGGAGACCTGGTTCCTAAATTAAAAAATACAAAAACGTGTTGGGGATGTAGCTCAGTGGTTAAGAGCCTCTGAGTTCAATCCCTGAAACTAAAAAGAAGTATCCTGTAGCAAAATATTTTTCATATTTTAGAACTTTATTAAATTCATTGTACTTGTCAAAAAACAATTTATATAATAAAAATAAAAAATAAAGTATTACTTGTGCAAATTTTTAATAGATTGTAACTTTAAGTTGGTAATATCAATAATGTGAATCACATATCTTGTTTTTGTATATTGATTCACAAGATAACAGAATTTTCCAAAGAATCCAGTGTTTTTGCAGTGTATTATAATAAAAAGTATATATATATGTAATTTAAAATGTATTATAATTTAAAAATCAGTTCACCCTCTAAACTAGTTTTCTATAAATTCTTTATTTCAGACATTGTGGTAGTCACTCATGTCTAATGGTTCTATATGAAATAATAGAATGATTTATTTTTTAGGATTAATCATCTAACATTTTTTAAATTTATTAATTCTTTTCAGTTATACATGGCAGCAGAATCCATTTTGACATAATTATAATAGAATATATCTTATTTTATTTAGAGTTCCATTTTTATGGATGTACATGGTGGTGGGATTCAGTGTGTTGTTCTTATATATGTACATGGGAAAATTATGTTAGATTCATTTCACTGTCTTTCTTTTTCCTAACCCTGTCCCTTCCCTCCATTCTCCATCATCTAATCTACTGCTCTTCTATTCTTTCCCTAACCTCCCCAATTTATTGTTGGTTAGCTTCCACATATCAGAGAAAACATTCAACCTTTGGATTTTGGGGACTGGCTGACTTCACTTAGCATGATAGTATGCAGATTCATCCATTTGCTGGCAAATGTCGTAAAGTTGATCTTTTTTTATGGCTGAGTAATACTCTACTGTGTATATATACAACATTTTCTTTATCCATTCATCTGGTGAAGGGCATCTAGATTGGTTCCATAGCTTAGATATTATGAATTGAGTTGCAATAAACATTGATGTGGCTACATCACATAATATGCTGATTTTAAATCCTTTCTGTTGATACCGAGGAGTAGGATAACTGGGACAAATGGTGACTCCATTCCAAGATGTTTGAGAAACATCCATACTATAATCCAGAATAGTTGCACCAATTTTCAGTCCCATCAGCAATGTACAAGTGTACCTTTTTCCCCATATCCTAGACAACATTTTTTTTTAATTTTTTTTAGTTATAGATGGACACAATGTCTTTATTTTATTGCTTTGTATGTGGTGCTGAGGATCGAACCCTAGGCCTCACGCATGCGAGGCAAGCGCTCTACCGCTGAGCCACAATCCCAGCCCCAGACAGACAACATTTATTATTACTTGCATTCTTGATAACTGCCATTCTGACTGGAGTGAGATGGAATCTCAATGTAATTTTAGTTTGCATTTCTCTAATTGCTAGAGATGTTGAGCATTTTTTCATATATTTGTTGACCACCTGTATTTCTTCTCCTGTGAAGTGTCTGTTCAGTTCCTTCGCCCATTTATTAATCAGGTTATTTGGTATTTATTTATTTACTTATTGGTGTTAAGTTCTTTGAGTTCTTGATATATCCTGGATATTAATGCTCTATCTGAGGGTCAGGTGGCAAAGATTTTCTCCCATTCTGTAGGCTTTTTCTTCACTCTCTTGTTTCTTCTGCTGTGAAATAACTTTTTGTTTGATGCCTTCTGATTTATTGATTATTTATTTTACTTCTTGCACTTTAAGGGTCTTATTAAGGAAATCAGTTACTAAACTGATAGCTTAGAGTGTCAGGCCTACCTTTTCTTCTAATAACTAGGTTCTTGATACACATTTTTTTTTCTTGATCCACTTTTGACCTGAGTTTTGTGCAGGGTGACATTTAGGGGTTAAATTTAATTTTATTACATATAAGTTTTCAGTTTTCCCAGTACCTTTCCTTAAAGAAGCTATCTTTCTTCAATGTATGTTTTTGGTGCCTTTGTCTAGTGCAAGATAACTGTATAGTTGTGGGCTTGTCTGTGTCTTCTACAGAATGATATTAAATGACATTTGGGGGCATAAATATGTTTTGCAGCAAGGTTTTTGTGTTTGAATGAAAAGTAATATAATTGAAATGAATATGATTTTTGTCACAAAATAACTCCTATAGCTTGAAAAATTTAACTCTGCATTGTTTAACCTGTAGTTCTTTTACAATATAAAAAATATTACTAAAATTATTTATATTTGTGGGTCAGTTTATATGCTATATAAATCATATATCTTCTCTAACTGTTATCTTCTGTATTACTTTGAGATGTACCATTTAAAAAAATAAATATATAAAGTATGTAAATTTCCCCCTCTGAATGTGTGATTAGTTCCTTTCTAGCCAAAGGAGATTTCCTTCATGATCAAATTCAATCATTTTTCTATGTTTTGGAATTCTGCCTGAAATATGCTTATTTTTATTTATGAAAAAGATGCCAGAAGATCTGCAAGTGCAATTTCATAACACTTATATAAGCATATTTTTCCAATTTAAAATTGAGTTTACAGCTAGAAATAGCAGAACAAATGGAAGAAATATCATCATGAATTTATAAATGCTGTGAATGCAATAGCATAGCTAAGAAAATGAATGACAATACTTCGGCAATATTTTTATTTTAAGATCATACTAGGAGTGGACAGAATGTGTTTATTAAATGAAACCAATATAAATCTGAAATATATCATTCCAGAAGTTTTTTACTTAGCATGCAAGTGAAAGGCTGAAAAATACCAGAAACTGAGTTTGGATAAACTAGGAATTGAGATGATCTCATGGTTTTCATTTTTAGCTTTTTGAGATGGTATGCCAGTTATTGATTTATTGTTTCTAAGCTATAAATCCACCCTTTTTGCCTACTCTGTGAAAATGAATCTGACCCCTCTAAATACTTTTCAATTAACACCTGACACTGCAGCTTTGTTAGTAGAGGAATGTGGAGAGACATCACAGAATAAAGTTGTGTTTCCTGTCATTGTGCTAATTTGTCATGCCCCTGCACTATCTCCAGCTTTCCCAGCAGCAATCTCCTTCAGTGCTCTCAGCTTTTCCACTGCCTGACTCCTGCTGTGTATTCCAAGGCCAGCAACATCCAGCCACCAGTTGCTTTACCTGAGCACCTGTTTCGGGTGGTTTTGTACCAAAGAGCATCTAGTGAGACAATGCTCCTCATGAACAGCTTGCCACACTCCTTGGAAAGCACACTTCTGACAAGTTGACCATAGTCATTTCTCTGCCCTTTAGTGAGTTGTTATTGTGTTCTTTTTTTTTTTTTTCATATTTCATATATCACTTTATTTATGCAAAGAATAACTAAATAACTTTATGTATCCAACATTTTGGCTTAATTAGGACAACAAACATGGACTTCTCTGGCTGATTATGCCTAGTCCTTGAGTGGAATTTTCTTTTTTTTGTTTGTTTTTTCCAAATTTTAAAATTTTATTATTATTTTTTTTTAGAGGATAACATTTGATTTCTCTTGTTGTAAGTGATATAGAATCACAACATACATGCAGTCATACATAAAGTTAGGGCTATGATGACCATCATACTCCACCACCCTTTACTGTCCCCATGCCCCCTCCCTGCTTACACCCCTGTGAACAGAGTTCCTCCATTGTTCCAATTATTGTTATTGTGTTCTTTTTAAGGAGATCTCATAATATCCACATGTGTGGCTGAGGATGCTATTCCTTGAGTCATCTATCTCAGCCCTATAATAACTCTTCTCTTGACCTGTGCTTCCTATAGTCAGCGAATTCACTACACATTGTGGAATAAGTTCATTATCTTAGGTGTGTTTTTACCATGAATGATTAGTTGACTGAAATTTGGACTCAGCAGAAGACTATAGTTCATAAAAGTGAATTGCCAGATCAGCTATGGTATAACATGGGGAAAGAAAGGTAAAGTCTCAGAGAAAAGAAGGTAAAGTCTCAAGCAATTGAACTGGATTTATTACCCAATCTTCAAGTGCAGATGTTATCTTCATTGGAACAAAACACAAGAACTATTTTTATTTTTATTTTTTTTGCTTTAACAATTTACCAAAAACTTTATTAATAAAAAGTACATAAATATATCATTTTATTGTTTAGGTAATCAGAAGTCTAAACTCAGAATAAATATTCTAAAATCAAGGTACCTGTAGGGTCAAATTTTTCTGGGGGTTCTAAAGGAAAATCCATTCTTTTCCTTTTCCAGCTTTTAGTGGTCACCTATATTTCTTGGCCATGGTTTCTTTCTCCACCTTCAGTCAGTAGCATTACCTCTTCTCTTCTAGATTAAACTATTTTTGCCATCACATCTCTCTCTGTGATTCTGATCCTTTCTTTTTCTTATACATACCCATATGATTAATATTGGGTCTACCTGGATAATTCAGAATAACTCCTCATCTCAAGATCCTTAGTGTAATCATATCTTCAACATCTCTTTTGTCATAGAAGATATAGTGTAATCATGGCTTCTGGGATTAAGATGTGGCCATCCTTAAGGGTCCATATTTGGTTTACCACAATAGTATTATGCACTTAGTTTGAAGTTACTCATGTGACTAAGCCCTTTTAATCCACTGTAGTATGCAAAGATAACCAAAAGCAGTTTGATTTTCTTGGGAGGATTAATAGTGTAGTTCTAGAAAGAAATCTCAGGGCTATACCAATTTTCTTTTCCATGAGTACACTGTAGTCTATAGAGATCTTGGTCATCTTAACACTTCACAAATCATCTGAGTGGTACACAGCACTGAGGACATTGTGAGGATCAGATTGGATGAGCAAGAAATATCAAGTGTGTTATGTGAAAGATAAGAAGATATAGCCAACAAAATTTTATTCATTTGTCTCTCTAGTCTAATTTCTGGAATTTGGGTATTTGGGGGCATATTAAGATATCCCCTCCAAAGTAAAGGTCAAGTTATTGCACTTCTAGACATTTACTGTGAGAAATGAGTACAATTTGAGGTGTAAAATAACATATTTTAGTGGATTACTTTGAATTATCTATATAATTACACGTGAGACTGACAGGTATGAGTGGAGACCAGAAGAAGGGAACATTTCACATCACATTCAAGCTGCAATATGAGCCATTCTGTGACTTGGACTTTATAATTCAACAGATCTAATAATGATTTCAGTGTGCATAGCTTGTAGGAATGATGTATTGGTCTGTAGAAAACAAAAATAAGAAAATTATAGGAGAAAATCTCTAAGATTGTGAAAAAAATCTATGCCATCATTAGCAGATAGCTATTCTCCTTTGGAGAAACAAATTTTTACTTAAGAATGCAAGCTTAACTATGGGACCTCAGGTGACAAGTTACCTGATCTTCATGTCATTTTGCACATTTTGCACAGTTCCTGAGTATGATCAAGAACCAATTTTAAAGGAAGGAAAGCAATGGGCTCATATTTATGTTACTACACATTACATCACATGGAAAAGTTGGTTTAATTGAATGGCATATTGAAGATTCATTTTGATACTAGTTGGGAGAGATACACCTTGAAGGAGGAAGTTCTGTTCATAGATCAAAATACATATTTTAAATCAGAATTCACTACACAGTACTATTTTTTTCTACTGCCAGAATTCTTCAGTCTGGGAAAAAAAGTGTGGGGAGTAGATCCCATAATTTTTCACATAAAAACCCAGAATATATTTTTCCATATATAAGTTTGAGATCTACTTCTTCAAAGACATTAATGCCTACCATGAGCCAATTCAACTCAGGGGACCCAATAATTATTCCACTAAATTAAAAAAGACGACTGCCTCCTGGAAATTTTGATCCCTTATATCACTAAACTAACAGCCAAAAAGGGAAATATTCTACCAGTTAAGGGAATGGACACTAATTTTTAAGTGGAAATGTTTTACTTCTCCCAATGAAGTCAAATTAGAATTATAACTTGATCCCAAGGATTTCTCTGGGCACTTCTCTAATATGCCCATAATATTGTAGGTAAATACAAAATGTCGGGGAAAAAGTCACAATTTGAGGGTTTCAGACTTTCTGAGAATAAAGATTTCAGTTACTCTACAAAGCCCAAAGAACCCTGACCAGATAAAGTTCTGCCTGAAGGCAAGGAAAAGTTTACTGGCAGTTAAAGAAAGAAGTCATAGATATCAGTTAAGTCCCTGCGAACAATTTCAGAGCTTTTCATATATTTTATTTTGTTCTATGTATTTATTGTATATATTATCATCATATTCTTCTCTATTCCTTACATTTTCATTTTATATGCAATAGCATAGTTTTTCCATTAAAAAATTCAATATGAAGGGTTCTAACACCATATAAGTTTCTGGCAAGTTCTAGAAGACAGATTTCCAGAAAATTTCAGCAGTGCACCCCTTCCCCATAACTTCTGTATTATACAGTAAGTCGTAGTGTTGCCATTTCCACCACATTTTAGATCTTTGAATGGTAGGTTGGCCTTTTGCCTTAACACTATGAGAAGTTGCTCTTCTGCATCAGTCATTCCAATATTTTTCAGAGTTATGTTTACTTCTTACTAGTCATTTACCATCACTCCAACTCCTGTTGTATTAATAGTTCTCTACAGCAAGCAATTAAAATATCATGTGCTTACCATTTCTTAGAATGGTCACAAATTCATACATATAATAAATTACATTTTAGCCTGCTGGCCTGTCCTACAAACATCATACTTGCCAGACTCCACCACCTTTTGAGCCAGTTCCATAAAATAAAATATCACTGTCTCTTTTGCTTTGTCTCCATACCATTACTTCTATTTTGGTGGGAACAATCCTGAAATACATTTATTTTTTAAAATTTTACCCTTACAAGGACTTAATATTTTTCATAAACTTCATTATTATTTTATAGCTTAGTTTATCTTTGTGATTAATGTTCTAATATTTTTCTTGTCCTAGTCATATAATAACTTGAAGGTAGACTATGACAAGTATAAATAAACCTAGTATAAGACCCTCAAAAGAGTATAATGCTATTCTTTTTAGTGTTTGTTTCCCTTCCTTTTACTTATAGATACATTATAAAGCTCATACAACATTAATAATATTTTGTGGAAATCTTTAATGAGTTTTAATTAGATATATGCAATATAAAAATATTGTGCATATATTGAGAGCCACCATTTTGAGAGCTCTTCTTTCTTTTATAGAGATAATTATCTTCATTAGAATCTTCTCTTGTTTTGGTGAAGGATTTCCTTTAATATCTGTTGTAATCAATGCCTACTAGTGATAAAATATTTTGGGTTTTTATATCCAGAAAATACTTCATTTTATCTTAAGGTTTAAAAGTTATTTTGCTGAGTGTAAAGTTCTAGGTTGATGTGTCTATTTTTCTCTTTAGGACTTTATGTGGATCTACTGCCTTCTCATTTATAATTTTTTCCTAGCAAGAAATGAATTGCTATTATTATTTTTGTTCCACTATATCAAATCTCTACCTTTGTGTCTACATACCCGAGTTACGGAACCAGTTCAGATTCCAGATTCCTATGAACAGACAAAGAAAGAAAATGCCATATATTTATTGACAGAGAGAAAGGAAGGGTGAGAAAAGGGAAGAATGGGGGAATAACTCTGACCAAACTTTCACAGGTACATATATGAAGGCACCACATTATAGATATACCTTTATGTATATCTATAATGACCAATCAAATTTAAGAAAATTGAATAAATAGAAGAAAGGGAACAAGGAGAGGGATGAAAGGAGAGAAAGGAGAAATACTGGGGACTGAATTGAAGTAAAATTTATTCCATTTTTGTATGCCAAAATGAACCTCAATATTATATAAAATATAATGAACAAATAAAAATAATTTTTCAATTAAAATATTATAATATAGTTATTAGTTTAAATGTAGATATAACAAGAATTTTTTTAAATTAGCATGGAAACTAGTGAAAGCCATGACATTTTGCTATAATAATATATATGAACAATATTATTATGTTTTTTCAATTGCCAACAAAACATCAGTGGACAAAACAAATAAAGGTCTAAAACAAAAATTTGTTGTAGATAAGGAATACGATTAAATGAATCTTAAATATAAATTATTTATATCAGAGAAAAGTAATTTATAGTTAATAGTAAGTTTAAAATATGTAACTGAAAAGACTAATTAGTTAAATAAGTGATTAATTAGTGATTGCTTAATATTTTTTTTCACTTGTGCTTCTAGACTTTTTATTTTCATACAACCTCAATGAGATTACAGGTGTAATGAAGATATGCCCATTTACACAAAAATGTCACTACTGATAATAGCTAGCAACTCATTCCATGATCAGAAATATGTTAGATATTATTCATATTTTTGTAAGTTTTACATATATATATATATTTATATTTATAATGTTAAAGCAAAAGTAACTTCACAGAATAGTTTACTTTTAACAGTGATAGCTATTTTGGGGGCTTGATTTAAGTTTTACTTTTCAACTCAAACTACCTATCATAAAATTGCTTATTTAATCCTTAATGAATAAAATAATAGTTATTGTAATATTTTTGTGAATAATTATAAAAGGAATTCTTCAAACCAAATGGAATATGAGTCAAAATAAACACATTATTCACATTACCTAATAAGTAGGAATTGAAAATGGTATAGATTAGGTTGCATCTAAAATAAGAGAATCGTGCTATTAAATTCAAGAAATATTTAGTTATTTAAAATAGAGTTTTATTGGCAAATGTCCTCATTCATTCACTTATAACCAATGCAGGTATACAACTGATTTAAAGCTTCAACAGCAGACACTGCATGGCCTGAAAAACCTAAAATATTTTCTACTTTGCTTTAGAGCAATCTTTGACCAAATAATTTACTTGGCAGTTCCCAAGTTGCTTAATATTTATTTTATTTGCTCAGAGTATTCTCACTGTGCCTTTATTGTCTGGGTTTTGTAATTTGTAACTGAGTAGCTCAGTGTCTAAGACTTTAGGCTTACTCATCTCTGAGAAAATCAGTGAGGTTGTACACCTGACTAGGGCTCATTAAGTTGAGTAATGATAGGTCTACTAAGTAGACACAAATAAAATCTTTGGTGGGTGATTTGTGGTTTTTCTGGAAATGCAGTTTGTGAGAACTGAAAAAAAATCAGTAACTCAGTAGTGGAGCATTTCAATAGTCATGGCGATATGCATAAGAAAGGCAGGTTGTTTTCTGTACCATGGTTACCTTCTTTCTCCTGCTATTCATTTTGCAGAGAACATAATGAAAACTAAAACATTCCATTTACTGGTCTTTTAAGTGAAGTCTGGGAAATTAATTTTTTAAAAATGTGAATTGGCTAGGATAAGTTAAATTTTTCTGTGGTAATAAGGTGCTGTCAATTATTATCACATTACAAAACTAACATTTATCATTTTATGTTGAGTGTTTACTGTGGGTCAGTTTTTGCTCTGTTTCATATTGTATATATTGCCTATCTGTGATGGACAGAGCAGCCCATGTCTGGAATATTATAGGCTCTGAGAAAAAAGAAAGAAGGCAAAGTAGGGGCCGCTTCTAAAATATCTGGCCACTCCTAGTTTAAGAACACGGAGAAATAAAAGGCCCGCAGACAGGAACACTAACAAACCTGCTTTCACTCCATATTCAGGGACTAAAAGAGAAGGATTAAATATTTTAAACAAGCATATTTTGAAACACTGTGTTGAGAGTATAATCTTGGATTTTTTGTAGATTTATTTGTGAATATTTTTTAAAATTCTGTAACTGTGTAACAAACAATTTAACAAAATCAAATTTGGGCAATAGGAGAAGATTGTAAGGAACAAGTGAGGCATCTAGGTCTGCTTCTAATGAAAAGATTTTAAAAAATGTGCACAGGTAGAATAACATTCAAATGTAATGAAAAACAAAACAGAAAGTTGGAAAAATGTAAAAGCTTAAAAGTTAATATTTCAAATGTATCTCCTAAATAGTATGTTATCATTGCATTTCCATTTTAGTGTCTAAAATTATGTGGATTTTTGATAATACTATTATCACATACTTAAAGTGGTCAGAGATACTTTAAATTATATGGGTGGACAAAAATATAGCTTCAGTATATAATTTTAACTCTGTCTCTTTTCCAGCTAACTCCTTGGAGAAAGTAAATGTCAGCATATTGGAGAAACCACAATTTTATATGAGAAGCAGAAATTTCATGAGATATTTGTGTAGATAGTGGGTACCTTTGTACCCTTTGGCAGCATGCTAAAACAAATGGGCATGTAAAATATATTGCCTTTCTTTGTTTGAAATTGGAAGTAGGCAGATAACCACTGGATTCCTTTAGATGAAGAAGCTCAATGAACCCATAGGCAGGATGTGGTCATTACAGAAGGAGCCAAATTCTCTTGGATTCGAAATGTTTATGAAGGACGATCCCCATAAGTTAAACTCTGGTGAAGCTGATGAACTCTAGAGATGAAGAAGATAAATTACAAACTTCCAGAGGGGAAAAACAAGGATTTAAAAAAAAAAAAAAAAAAAAGGAAATGGAAACATTCAATGTATCATCAGTACTACAATGTGGAAAATTGTGAAATAACATCTATAGACTATTTAGTAAAAAGAAAAACTGTGATGCCAGAACCCTACACTCATCAGAAATAGCATACAGCTCTTGAAAGGAGCAAAGAAAGATTTTAGTTGGACATTTTCCATGATGAAATGAGAAGTTTGGTAAATCTTCTCCTCTAAATGTCATGATAAAATTGGCTCAACTCTGGTAATTAACCAAGACATAACCAATTGAGAAATATTTATTGATGAACATTACTAAGCTTTGGGTACATACAGAGTAAAACTGTAGCATTCTAGTCTAAGTCTATTTTCTTTCCTCCAACTCAGTTTCAGTGATTGAAATGTCTCTGCCTAAGCAAAACTATGAAAACCAGCCTCACAGCTAGAGGAAGCTCAGCTTATTTTGAGAGGAGTAGGTAGGAATTAAGAGATTGTAAGATTCCTAATCTC
The DNA here is from genome assembly GCA_004024805.1 of Geosciurus inauris. Taxonomy (NCBI): domain Eukaryota; kingdom Metazoa; phylum Chordata; class Mammalia; order Rodentia; family Sciuridae; genus Geosciurus; species Geosciurus inauris. The sequence continues at coordinate 85,554 of PVHX01006841.1, forward strand.
GGGACAGATGAATATTAAAAGACAAGCAAATCTCTGAGCCAGAGCTTGTGAACCTAGTTAAGGTAAGTGATGGAACAGCAGGCTAAACCTAGAAAATTAAACAGCTTCATGGAGTGGAGATAAGCTCACCACATATCCCTTTGTTTGGACTGAGAGACCATGCATTGCAAAAAACACTAAAGAAGGCTCTCTCTCTCTGTCTCTCTCTCTGTATATTGTCTCTCTCTGTCTCTGTCTCTCTCTCTCTATATATATATATCTGTGTCTCTCTCTCTCTCTCTCTATATATATATATAGACACACAGATACACACACACACATTCCTGTATATCTGTATATACACTCACCATATATATCCCTTTGTTTGGACTGAGACCATGCATTGCAAAAAGCACTAAAGTGCTCTCTCTTTCTCTCTCTCCCCCATATATATACATACACATACATACACACATATATACCCCTATATCCCTATATATATTACATATCTCTGGCTATGAGAATGCAAACAGTCTCAGAAAGTCATTAGATGGCTAGCTAAAAATAAAGGTGGGGAATGCTTGAAAACATACACTTATCCTTCAGTAAGGGTGGTGGCCATTTGGACCTGAAGTGATTGAGCAAAACTTGTACTTAATGACCATCTGAACTAAGTTGTGCAGACATGGGAGAGACCTCTAGGACCCAGGCTTAAAATTTTCTTTTAAATTTTAAAACTAGTTGGAGACATCTGTGGACAAACACCATGATATACTTCAGATTCAAATCAGTTAAAGTGTTAAAAAAACAGCAAAAATCATGACAACAGCAAAGAAAACAGCAACAAAGAACCCTTAGAAGAGAGTCCAGAACCTAAACGCACTACAATAACATCTAAAATGTCAATTAATATAAATAGGAATAGTGGCCATTTCAATTAGAATAAAGAGGAATAGTAACCCACAGTCAAGTAAAATGTAGTCAATAGAAAGTTTTGATATTTAAATTAGCAGACAAGATTTTCTTTCCTTTTTCCTTTTTTTTGGGGGGGGAGGTACCTGGGATTGAACTCATGAGCATTCGAGCACTAAGTCACATCCCCATTCCTATTTTGTGTTTTTATTTAGAGACAGGGTCTCACTGAGTTGCTTAGTGCCTCACTTTTGCTGAGTCTGGCTTTAAATTCGCAGTTCTCCTCTCTCAGCCTCCCAAAGTGCTGGGATTACAGATGTGCACCACCGCGCCCAGCTAAGATTTTCAAAAGAGCTATAAACATATATAAACATTATAAATATGTCTTAAAAATAAATGGAAAAATCTTTAGATTATTAAAGGAATATATGAAGACAACTCAACACATAAAAATGTCTATGAACAAAATAATTAAAAGATATAAATGAAAATCCCCAGGTTGAAGAAGATAAAGACTGAAGTATGACATTCTCTAGAGCATACCAAAAGTCAATTTGAAATGGTAAAAGGAAGAATCATTGTACTTCAAATACAAAAATAAGAATCTGAAGAACACAGAGAAAAAAGGAAAGGAAAATTAACAGTGTTTCAGAGAACTGTGAGAAAAAGAACCCAATTTAAAAATCTGGAATAAAGACTTTAAGAGGTAGTTCACTGGAGAAGGTATTTCAATGTTAATAAGCACATGAAATGATATTCAACATCATTAGTCATTAAGAAAATGGCAAATTTTAACTATAATGAGCTAGCAGGATAGAGCCACAAGATTGAGACACCAGACATCTGATATTCTCATTATGTATCCTACAAAAGACAAACCTGAGTTTGAGGGTGAGATGGGAAACCATAAAGCTCAGGCATTACTGATGGAAGTATGAAGAGGTACAGGCGTGTTAGACAAGAGTCTGGAGTGTGTTTCAAAAGTTAAACACAAATGTACCATGTAGCTTTGTCATTCCTTTTGTATTTCCATAAAAGAAATGAAAATAGGTGTTCATGTAACATTCTTGTATGTCAACATTTATTAATCCATTATTTATCATAATTCCTAACTGAAAATTTTCATATATCTGCTAGCTGGTAAAGGTATAAACAAAATGTTCTATTTCTAAATAATGGAATGTTATTTAGCTATTACAACCAACCAACTATGTATATATTTTTCTATATGAACAAATATTAAAAACATTATAAGATAAAGAAGCTTGGTGCAAAAAACCATTCATTATATAACTCACTTTTTATAAAATATCCAGAAAAAGCAGATCCATAAAGGAGATTAATAGTCACCTCTGATTGAGAATCGAACTAGAAATTGACTACAAGGTAGTGTTTTGGGGAGATGGAAATTTTCTAAAAATGGATTATGGAGATGTTTTCAACTGTGTTCACTAAAAACCAATCACTTACTAATGAATTTTATGGTATATAAGTTATACTTCAATAAAGAGAAATAGAACAATAAAAACATACAAACAAAAAGAAAGACGATTTAGAATACAAGAATTCTGAATCTCTCTCTCTTACATACTCTCTTTCTCCCTGTTTTTATATTAATCCATTTATCTATCTCAGTAGTGTACTTTCAATAATCCTGCATTATTGTCATATGACTACCTTCAAAAAGAATATGCCAATATTTCCCCACTCTTTATAAAATCTGCAGCTCATACTATAGCTACTGGATAACTTTGAACTACATAAATTGATTTTCAGGTATTAAATTGCACATAAAATTTTCAGTAAAATCTTAAATTTCAAATTCCCTTACAACTTCTGTAAATTTAAAGATTGCAGTAAGAATAATAAATGAGTACAAAATTTTAAAATATTATACTCAACTGAAATTATAGTAGTACTTTTGCGTATCAAATACTTTTCACCATAGTGAGCCTGGATCTAACAACATGCCCGTATATATTGGTAAATTTGAATTGAATAGATTAACATTTCATAATAAAACTGGAATTTTTTTTTTTTTTGGTACTGGGGATTGAACTCAGGGGCACTCGACCACCGAGCCACATCCCCAGCCCTATTTTGTGTTTTATGTAGACACAGGGTCTCATTGAGTTGCTTAGCACCTCGCCATTGCTAAGGCTGGCTTTGAACTTGTGATTCTCCTGTCTCAGCCTCCCTAAGTGCTGGGATTACAGGCTTGAGCTGCCATGCCCAGCTTAGAACTGGAATTTTTAAATGAAAAGATTGTTCATTAGTAGAACTTCAAGCAAATATCTCGTTATATGAAATTACTATTTTTTTGAAAAAAATAAAAACATTTTTGTTTTAATTAGTTACATAGGACAGTAGAATACATTTTGACACATCATATATAAATGGAGTATAATTTCTCATTCTTCTGGGTGTACTTGATATAGAATCACACTCTTATTATAATCATATATGTACATAGAGCAATAATGTGCAATTCTTCTGTTTTTCTTCCTACCTCCATACCCCCTCCCCTCCCTTCACTTCCCTCTGCGTAATGAAAAGTACTTCTATTTTTCCCTAGCCCCCACCCCCTTTTTGTGAATTAGCATCTACATATCAGAGAAAAAATTCAGTCTTTGGTTTTGAGGGATTGGTTTATTTTGCTTAGCATGATATTCTCCAGCTATATCCATTCTCTTGCAAATGGGTGCTGTTTATATTGAAATTACTATTTTTAAAATAGGAGAATAATTAGAGTTGACTGTATTCTATACATAGCATATAGACAATGGACAACTTAGAAATAGTTCATTTGTTTTAACTGAGAGGAAATGGATCATCCTAGTGTTACAAAAGTTAATAGCCCCTTTAGAATCAAGTAAAAGCATGTAGAGAATGATTTTCTTATGCAATCACTGGTTTTGTATCCAAGACCACCAGATACTGACAGCAACATAAATTAATCTTGCTTCAAGCATAAGGCTTAGGGAAAATTATGCTGAATTACAGCAAAAAGTGAAATTTGGATACTGAAATCTCTTCCACCTATTTTTAAATTAATCTCAGCTACCCACCTAAGCTTTTGTTATATATATTTTAATGGGTTGAATGGGGAAATCAAAGTTAAAGGAGCTTTGTATTTGTTATCTGTTAATCAGCAACAAATTTAAACAAAATTTAGAGGATTAAAAATAAATCACATTTATTTTCTCCCCATTTCTATGGATCAAGATACAACTCTAAAGCTCTGCTTTAGAGTTTCTCACAAGGCTACAATTCAGATGTTGGTTGGCTATAATCTCACAGGAAGACACAGTAAGCTCATTCATGTGGATGTTGTTCCTCAAGGGTTGTACTGAAGGACCTGGTTTCTCACTTCTTCATAATTTGGTTCTTTGCATAGGACAGCTCCCAAACACAAACTCACTTCCTCAGAGAAAGCATGCATGAAGAACCCAAAAGTGTAAGGAAGACAAAGCTAAGGATTTTTACAGACGATATCTCAGAAATGACACTTTTGCAGTATTTTTTAAAAAAAGGAAAAGAAAAAGAAAAAAACAATTCACTAAATCTGGCCCATGAGTGCGGTAGATTACACGAGGGCATGCATAGTAGGAAACAAGAATTGGGAATCATTTTGAAGCTGACTGACTACTATTATCACCTATTAAATTTGATTTCCCATTTCCTAGGCATCCTTGAAACCCTGGGTCTGTAGACAGTACTTTAGTTTGCTTGGCAAGCTATAACAAAAATACCACAGAGTGGCTTATAAACAACAATAATTTTCTTATACTTTTGTAGGGTGGGAAGTCCAAGAATAGGCAAATTCCTGTTTGATGAACAAAGTTTGTTTGTTCCTGAACAAAGAGGCAGATTCCTCTTTGATGAGGGACTAACTTTCTGGTTCACACATGGCTTCCTTCTTGCTGTGTCTGCATATAGCAAAAGAGAAATAACAGTTCTTTGAGATTACTGTTATAAGATCACTAATCTCATTTATGAAGTTACAAGTTACACTTGTAACTTAATCACTTCCCAAAAGTTGTGCCTTCAAATTTTGGGGTAATAGAAATGTTTAATGAATAACAGGAAGGATAGAGCTATCTGTTAAACAGAAAGATATGGAAATGATATAGACCTACATATAAATCAAGTGAAAAATATTCTGACATAATTGTATAAGTAAATTTTTATGTTGCTTAGAATATTGTTTCATTGTATGTGTGTGTGTGTTGTGTGTGCATACATAGATCTAATCAATTTAAAATTTATATCATGGATTAATTTTTTTGAAATTATTTGAAACATATTTCCATCATGATCATTCCCAAGTTATATTCTATATGATATGATCTAAAAGACATATACTATGTTTCCTGGAGATCTATAATTTTTTTCAGTCCTCTGTGCATTTTTATAATCTAGCACTTAGAAAAGTTATACTTCAATAGCGTAACCATACACCTGTGTGCTATGTATTTTTAAAATGTAATTTGGGATTTAAACAAGTGAAATTAAAAGTAAGAATGTTAAATGAGTAGAGATTATTTTGTTTCTTTAATTTAAGTTCTAGAAAATTATGTGGAATAATGTAGTTTAAAAATAACTTAAATATACTTAGCATATAAATTTAAAGTGTATTTGCTAAATAATACACACACACACACGCACACACATATACTAAAAACATTGACTCCTAAAAATATAACTTGGCTATGTCATTTCCACAATGTCAAGTCAACATATTTTTTATAACCACAGGATAGTATAACTTTCATTTTTAATGCGCCAGGAAAAACAACTGATTATAAAATCACACTAAGCTTTTGAAAAATGTATTATGCTCTCTACTGTATTATTTTAGCAAATAATCTTGGAGATAAACCTCTTAAAAAGAACCCTAAATCATACATTTATGTTTTATGCTTAAATGAGAGAAATAGGAAAAATAAATACTGTACAATAATAGTAGTCAAGATAAATTGACTACTCATTTAACTCATTTAATTCTTAACAAACCAATGATAACATCAAATTAGTTTATTTGAAAATACTGGTAACCTGCGAAGGAATAAAATCAGTTGATTAGGCAATAAACACATGTAGTGATAAATTAGCAATAAATCATAGTTCTATATGATTTATATGTATATATAAAATATATATAAATATAGATTGATAAAAATATTTGATATATATAAATATAGATTATTCATAATTATTCATAAATATATATAATATAGATTGATGCAAACTATTTTCAAATGTATGTATAAGAGTGCTTCCTTATATATGCAAAATGGAAAGATTCAAAGTACATATTGGAAGAAAAGCTGCTAGATTTTTCTAGGATCCCTAGAATTTATAATTATCAATATTGTCGTATATGATTCTGGAAGACTTTTTAAATAACATTTTATAAACTTCAATATATAATAAAATCAGAAAAATATTCTAGTAATAAACTTTAGTGATATAATAAGATTTTGAAATTGTCTTTGTTCATATTGAAATTTTAGCAGTTGTTTGCATTTTAATTTAACAAAATCAGTACTCTTGCTAATTTTTAATGTTTTTCATAAGTTTCACAATTACTCAAGATATATTTTATATTACTGTTATAAACTTGTGTTTTCTTTCTTTCTTTGTTTTTTCCTTTGGTACTGGGGATTGAACTCAGGGGCACTCGACCACCGAGCCACATCCCCAGCCCTATTTTGTGTTTTATGTAAAGACAGGGTCTCACTGAGTTGCTTAGCACCTCGCCATTGCTGAGGCTGGCTTTGAACTCGTGATTCTCCTGGCTCTGCCTCCCTAAGTGCTGGGATTACAGGCTTGAGCCACTGTGCCCAGCTTTAAGTTGTGTTTTCTTGAATGCATATTGAGATGCTTTATATCATTACATGTTTCATTAATATAACTAATTTTACTGAATTTTAAATGTCTTGGTCCTTAAGGAAACATTATTCTAACTATTTGGCTGATTTTAGGTGGTCATAGAGCTAAGGACTAAAGGTGATAGGTTAGGCCGAGGGATCTGTTTACTAATCCAAGAAGCCATTTATACAACCATTCTTGTTCTTTTTTGTCCCAAAGTATAATTCAGCTGCTTTACATGACAAATCTACACTACAATGTGGATGCTGTTGGTCCATCTCAACTGAGAAACTTGGCCCAGGAATGTTTCTTCTTTGAAAATGATGATAAATTAATCAGCCGCACACAAAATGTTTCAGTATCTGGAGAAAGCTGGAAACTTGTAAAAAGGGGATGAACCACAGACATGAGTTCTATGAATCATTGGGAATTTTTCTTGGAAAATGCATGCTATGGAGGAGCTCAATGGTGAAATGATAACTATTAGTTATTACTAATGTATGTAATACTAATAACAGAATATGTACAGACTCCCAGATAGAGGCGAGATGACAAACCAGCACAAGAAACAGAAGAGATGATAATTTATGATTCACTAGATAAATCCCTACACATATTTGTGTTGCTTAAAATTTATAAAAATATAAGTTTTATTTAGAAGTATTTGCTTGTATGTTTGAAAAGATATGGAATACATTTTAAAAAACATAAATATATGATATTAATGAAATAGGGGAAATGCATTCTAAATGATTTTTTCAACAATGTGTTAACAAGTGTAAAGACATCAAAGTATAAATTACAAATATAAAGAGTGTTAATTATAATTTGGATTATATTAAAATATTTTGGTAACAAATTTGAAAAGCTAAGGAAGTTGTTGATATCTTAGCAAAATATATATATAACCAAATTTGATCCCTAACATGCTATTACCTTTAAACTGGCTAATTAGATTTAAAAATAAAAATATTAAAAGTTGATATTTTAATGCAAACATTTGTAACAGATATTTCCAAAACTGAGTTACAATATTTATTTAAAGATGAAATAATTCAACATTATTTCAATGATCCAGGAAAGAAAAATATGCTTAGTTTCCATTCAATATTTGAGACCAATATGTAACTTTAATAATACAGCTGATAAAAGTTCTACAAAAGGAAAAATAGTTATATTTTGTTTATGGCTACAAGTACAAATATTTTAATTCAATATTAGGAAATAATTGACCAAAGTAATGTTCTATTATTTTATTAGGATAAGCTTCTATATAAAAGAGATTTTAAGATTCTAAATGCAATAGCTCAGAAACAGTACATGTTTCTTTCTTTTATTAAATCCTGAAGTATGTGTGGTCCTCTAGTGACACAGGCAAGCAGGATAACTATGCCTTCCATGTTGTATGGCTTTGGGGATTTACCAGCTATTGCTATTTCCAACTAGTGGTGTATAGGAAGAGCGAATCAGGAACAAGAAGATTGATTTTTAATGAAGTAATCTAAAATTTGATATATCACTCTACTCATAGTCCATTAGTGATTATATTGTCATAAAATTACAGTTTTCTGATGGAGGGATTAAACAATATGTAGTGTGTGGCTACATGGCCAGTTAAACCTTATGGGTTCTATTATGAGAAGAAGGAGAAGGGGCAAGGAGGAGGAGAGGAAGGAGGAGGAGGACTTGCTGTTCTTTTAACAGCCCTGTTGCAAGAACTCAAGGAGTCCCACAAAAATTACTTAGGTCTGGCTCTAGAACATTTCATGGTCCCAATGACCCAAGGATCTTCCTGTAGACCCCACTTCCCAAAGATTCCACCATTTCCCAATGTGCCAACGTGGAGACTAAGACTAATCATGATGGGCCCCAAATGGACACCCAAATCATACCCAAACCACTGCAATAAACATGTTCATCATTTCATTGAGAAGTTGCATCAGAATAGAACTCTGTCACCTTTAAAAGAAATCTTTCACCTACGTACATGCAACTGTATCATATGCTGCTTTTATTTCTCATCATAGCATATGAGCGATCTCATTCCCTCCCTACCCCAACATCTTTTACTTTGAAGACTTTGCTCTTTCAATTATGCTTCTTTTCCTGCATCATCAAATTTTATTTCTTTACAGAGTCAGTTCCTGAAGGAAAATCATGTGGTTATTATTTTCCAACTGAAAAAATAAATTCTCTCTTTAATTCCTTTACCTTTGAGATTTAGTTATATTTCTCTGTTGGTCTTTAGAGCAAAAATCCTGTAAATACCTCCTTACTTCCTCATCTGATTTTCTTTAGGGATAACTCAGTACAGATAACCTTCAGCCACTAACAAAACACTAGAAAGTTACCTATGATGTCAATTTTGCTTAATCTGTTGACAAACTGATTCCTCATTTTAATTAATTTCTCAGAAATGTTTGATTCTAAATCATTCCTTCTTTTTAAAAATATTTTCTTCATTCATCTTTTGGATTCCTAGTTTTTAATTAATTATCCTCATGCTTAGTGGATATTAATCTCCTTTTCTGGATTCTTCCCTTATCCATTTCTAAATCTGAAGCATTTATTTTGGTTATTGTTTTGTCTTTGTAGACCAAGGTCCTGCTATCTTTTCTACCTTTATTCATCACTTGGGTGATTTCATCTAGTCTCATGGTGTCAGATACCATCTATATGGTGATGTAGTTCTAAATCTCTCCTCTAAATTACAGGCTTGCATATACAACTGTCTGTTTGATAAGTATCTTTGGATAATTTCTAGTAAGAATATAATCCCCAAATCAAACACTACATTTCTCTTCAACTTTCTTCTTCACTAACTTCCTCAACCAATGAATCTGTGTTTTTTGCTCAAGTTCTTACTAAACCAAATGTCTGCAATCCTCTGTCCTTCCTTTCTTTTCTTTCTTTCTTTCTTTTTTTTTTTTTTTTTTTGATACTGGAGATTGAACTCAGGGGCACTCGACCACCAAGCCACATCCCCAGCCCTATTTTGTGTTTTATGTGGAGACAGCGTCTCACTGATTTGCTTAGTGCCTTGCCATTGCTGAGGCTGGCTTTGAACTCTCAATTCTCCTGTCTCAGCCTCCCTAAGTGCTGGGATTACAGGCTTGTGGCACTGCACCCAGCTTGTCATTCCTTTCTTTTAGTTCATAAAATCTATCAGCAAATTTTGTTGGTCCTGCTTTTGAAATATGTTAATTCTCTAATAACTCCACTTTGGCAAGTTTGAAACAGATGGATATTATAACTTCTGACTTGAAACACTTCAGTAGCCTACTAACTGGGCCTCTTGTTACTATTCTTGCTTGCTCATAATAGAGCAGACAAATTGATCACATTAATCAGATAAATGAGAATTTTCATTTGCCAACAGACAAAATGTACTTTATGAAAAACTAGTAAAAAAAGCAAAATAAAAAATTATTATTTTGTACTAAAAATATCTGAAGTTGAGGAATCCTATACAATCTAACATTCCAGAGAAGTGAAATGTTCATGTTAAAAAGTTAGATTCGATTTTCTCAGTGCAAGCTAAGAGCAAAAAGCTGAAGTGAAGGGTCATTTCTGGTAGACAGAAACAAGTAGTGATATAGGATATCATGTGAAAATGAAGAAATAAAAATCAGAAATCTACAGGAACACCAATGTAAATAAATTTTAACCAAAGATATTTAAACAGAAGAATGCAAGAGAAAAAAAAATAGAAAACACAGAAGAGTAGTTGAGAGACAATATGACACATTAAAAAGTATCTAAATTATATTTGTGTTTTATTCTGATTCTGCCAAACTAATAACTAATAACATTGCTTCCCTTGAAAATCACTGGATTCTGCCTCAAAAATTTAAATTCTTGAGTACTAATTACTTTTTATCTTTAAAGTCAAGAAAATGAATGTTGACTACTATTGCCACTGCTTATCTGTTTTCAATGCATTCATTCAAAATTAAGTAATTTGCATAAATATTGGCATATCAAACAAAATTTCCTTCTTTTGATTATCATAAGCTAGACAACAGATAAAAGAATTTATATTATTAGGAGAATTTTTAGGGTCCTGTGTTCATAATAAATAAAAATAAATCAATTACTTATACTGTGAGCTAGCATAACTCTACATTTTTTACTTACAGAGCAAATATGAAGAGATAGCCCACAATAAGCCAGTTACTTTGTAGATGCTTGTAGAACATCAATGAACAAAATATACAAATATACTCTTGCAACTTACATTTGAGAACTGAGTGTAAATAGAAATTACAAACAAATTAAGTTAAATGTATATGAGAAAGTAAAAAATGTTGTAGGGAAAGAAAATTTAGAAGTAGATTAGGCATTGGAGAAAAGATAGCCTTTTCAACAAATGGTGCTGGGAAAACTGGAAATCCATATGCAGAAAGATGAAATTAAACCCCTATCTCTCACCATGCACGAAACTCAACTCAAAGTGGATCAAAGACCTAGGAATTAGACCAGAGACTCTGCGTCTAATTGAGGAGAAAGTAGGTCCAAATCTTCATCACGTGGGATTAG